>ML867842.1:9722-21018 GCA_009831015.1 Picea engelmannii
GGGAGTTCTGTTAGCCCTGTAGTCCGTAGATCTGAGTCCCTGATTCTCAGCCACTGAGATTAGCACGCCATTTACCCAACTTATCTTGTCCTTCCACTTTAGAATAATCTGACGGTTGCAATCTTCTTTGGATGATACGACGGTCGAGAACGTATTTCGACTCTCCGGGTCTCCGGACTTCAGAGATTTCAAATCTCAAACTGACATCTTGAAGTGAGATTTTTTCCAGAGAGTAACCTCCTCACATATTTATACCCGAAATGAATGACGTTCGTTGGATCGGGATCTTAGATCAGCGGCTCGATCTGTCTACGATGCAGCTCTTCTAGCTTATCCTATCCTTCCACTTAGAATGATCCAACGGTTGACAGAAATTCGTGTTTGATCCGATGGTTGACAGGTATTCGGATAATCAAATTCTCAACTCTTTAGCCTCATTTAACTTACCCTTCAATTAATTTGATCCGACGATCGACGGGTATTTGGGTGATCGTGATCTCAGATCTCAGCCCTTGCTTATCTTGTCCTTCTACTAATTCAATCTAATGATTATTGCATTTTCTCTAGATCCAATGGTCCACATTATTTCAGATTTTGGGCTTCGAGTAATTCAACTTTCAAGTTGCCAATTCTTCCGAAGTGAGATTCCCCGAACGGTAACCTCCTCGCAGATCCCCTGGATCTAACGATTGCTAGTCTTTTGGATCAGTGATCCAATGACCACTGTCACTCTTCCTCCTGAGCTTATGATCTCTCTAACTTAGAATATTTTCTAAGTGTTCACGGGTCTCGACCTTTTCTCCTCTTGTGAGTCCGTCTCTTGAATCTCATCTGCAATTCTGGAAACTACTATCTCTTTTGAGCTTTCTTGTTTCTGCATACTGTTCGTTATCTCTTATGAGATTTATTGTTTCTGCATATTGTTCTCTTCTCCTCCTGAGCTTATGCTTTTCCTGCAAAAATTCGACGTTGTTGTTCTTGCCATCAATGAAAATCACACGCTTTCCTGTAAAATATGCTAACAATATCCCCCTTTGGCATTGATGGCAACCCTAAAAGGTTGTTGCTTGGACCTCCAACTGTAACATCTAGACCACTCATTTTCTCCCCCTTTGACATCAATTTCAAAGAAAACATGCTCCCCCTGAGATGTTGCAATACTTTGCGGAGGTATCAGATATTCAACCAACACATACTCCCCTTGACAGGATGGACTCTCTTAGGTTGATAATGGGGTCACGCCCAACTTCTGGCGTAGATACTCAAACTGAGATTTTGCAAGCGGTTTAGTGAAGATATTAGCAATCTGATCTTTGGATGGAATATAATGCAAAGAAACAATAGTGTTGGTCACATATTCCCTCAAGAAGTGATACTTGATGGGTATATGATTGGTCTTGGAGTGAAATACAGGATTCTTTGACACACTAATTGCACTAGTATTATCACAATGAATTGGGATCGGTGCAGTATATTTTACCTCCAAGTCTGCAAGTGTTTGAATCATCCATAATACTCCGGTACAACAAGTGGTAGCTGCAATGTACTCAGCTTTTGTAGTCGATAAGGAAATGGAACCTTGCTTCTTGCTCAACCATGCTACAAGGGAATCTCCTAAGAAGAATGCACCTCCACTCGTTCTTTTCCTTTCATCCATGCAGTTAGCCCAATCAGCATCTGAATAGACGGATAATTGAAAATTCTAATTCCTAGGATACCATAGGCCATAGTTCATTGTTCCTTTCAAATATTTGAATATTCTTTTGACGACTATCAAATGACTATGTTTAGGTGCAGACAGATACCTTCCTACCATTCCAACAACATGCATTATGTTTGGACTAGATGTTGTGATGTACAATAGGCTACCTATCATAGACCTATATGAACTCTGATCAACATTAGGTGAGTCATCATCCTTGCTTAGATTGCATCCAGTGACCATAGATGTGCTCACAGGTGTAGAATCCTCCATTTGAAACCCTTTCAATATTTCTCTTAGATATTTCTCCTGAGAAAGAAATAGTCCTTCAAACCTCTAATTAATTTGTAGACCAAGAAAAAATGACAGTTCCCCTATCATAGACATTTCAAATACAGATTGCATGGCAGAAGCAAACCATTTTACCAGTGAAGCATTATTACTTCCGAAGATGATGTCATCTACATAGACCAACACAATGAGAAAATCATTACCCTATGTTTTGATATATAGATTGTTGTAAACTATTCCTCTCTTGAACCCTTTGTCTTGAAGATACTTATCTAGTTTGTAGTACCAGGCACGAGGAGCTTGTTCCAACCCATATAATGCTTTCTTCAGCTTGCAAACAAAGTCAGGGTTATCTGACAGTTGGAAACCTTTTGGTTGTTGCATATAGACTTATTTTGTTAGATCTCCATTTAGAAAATATGACTTGACATCCATTTGATAGACTTTAAACTTCTTATGACAAGCATAGGCAAGAAACATTCTAATAGCTTCTAAACTTGCTACAGGCACAAATGTTTCATCAAAATCCAGTCCTTCTATTTGAGCATATCCTTTACAGACCAATTTGGCTTTATTCCTAACTATTTATCCTTTTTCATTGATTTTATTTTTAAAAACCCATTTGGAGCCAATTACATTTTTATTTGTCGGTCTAGGAACAAACTCCCAAGTATTGTTCTTCTCAATCTAATCCAGTTCCTCATTCATTGATTTTAACCAATTTACATCTTCATTGGCTTCATTGAAGTTCTTGGGTTCCACCATGGATATGAAGGCTATATGTTATTGCTCGGTATCTTTGATTATCCTTCTCTTGGTTTGTACACCTTTTCCTTTCTCACCAATTATCTGACTTGCAGGATGATTCTTTTGAGTAATTCTGGAGGAGGGATTTGATGTTGTCTGCTGATTTGAGTATGCCTGAGTGTTTGTATCTTCATCTGACTCAAAGTCTTATTTTTCTAATCCTTGGACCTGTTCATCTTCATCTTCAACTATATCCTTTGTGGTTGATTCAATATTGATCACCTCTCTAATTACTAGGATTCCTTCATCAACTTTTATGTCAATACAATAAACCAATTTATGCAGCCTCTTATTATAGCATATGTATCCTTTGTTGTTTGTAGCATACCCTAAGAAGATGCCTTCATCAGCCCTGTTATCATACTTTCCAAGGTTTTCATTATTATTCTTTATGTAGTGCTTACTCCCAAAGACTTTGAAGTGTTTGATTGAAGTAGGTCTTCCATACCACAGTTCATAAGGTGTCTTGTCACTGTGTGGTCTAAGGTGAGATTTGTTAAGAATATGGATTGTTGTGTGTATTGATTCTACCCAGTAGGTTTGACCAATGTTCTTCTCATTCATCATTAACCTGGCCATTTGTTGAACTGTTCTATTTTGCCTCTCAGCTACTCCATTTTGTTGTGGAGTTCCTGGGATTGTGTATTCTCTTTTGATCCCATGTTTATCACATAATTCCTTGAAATCACTTGATATAAATTCTCCTCCTATGTATCATCTTACAACCTTTAATATATTGCCTTTTTTATTCTCAATTAAAGCCTTAAATATTTTAAATTTCTCAAATCCTTTAGCTTTTTCTTTGAGAAAAACAACCCAAGTGAATTTGGAGTAATCATCAATGATCAGCATGAAGTACTTTTTCTTCCCTATGCCTTCCTGTCTTGATGGTCCACATAAATCCATATGAACTAATGGGAGTGGTTTCTCTGTTGAAGTAGAGCTCTTGGATTCAAATTGTGTCCTGATTAGCTTTCCTACTTGGCAGGCTTTACACACATAATCTTGTGGCTTTGATATTCTTGGAAGCTCTTTTATTTCCTCAAGATTTTTGAGCTTGATTAAGTGGTCAAAGTTTAGATGTCCAAGTCTCCTATATCATGTTTTCTTAGATGACACTCTTCTCTATCTACATTATTATATGTCCTTATGCCTTTACCCACCACTTGTCCTGAGTTTACAGACTTTATCTTACAATCTTTGGAAGTGAACACCACTTCACATCCTCTGTCACACATTTGACTTACACTGAGCAAATTATGTTTCAGCCCATATACAAGCAAAACATCCTGGGATTTTCCTTTACCATTACTCAAACTCACCGTCCCTTTACCCTTGATTTTACCTGGTTCATCATTTCCAAAGTTCAACTTATCCTTGTCTCCAATCATGTGCTTGGAACATCCATTGTCTATATACCAGGGGTCTTCTTTTTTTTGTGCTGAAAGTACTAGACTACATTTTTCACTATCTTTCTTTTTCCAAGTGTTGGCATTTCTAGCTAAGGGTTTTATCCTTGGATCTGCTTTGTAATTCTTTAGATGACAGTTTGTAGCTTTGTGCCCGAACTTATGACAGTTATAGCATTCGAGCTCATTGTTCAATAGGTCAAAATGATTGGTGCAACTTTGTCTACTCATTGGTTTTTTAGTTCTATGTTGCAGAGATTGGTTATTTCTTGATCTCCTCAGTTGCATGTCTCTAAACTCAATTTGACAATTTGCAATCTTATGACCAAAATTAAAGCAGTAAAACAGTAACCATGGAAGAAATTTTGGTACCTGAAGGATGGCCTTCTTCTTGGCATTTTTTGCTCCATCTTCTGATATATTTGTTTTTTATCAGGGATCATCTTGTCTTTATTTGGTGGCGAAGTACTCACATGGTCTGATTGTTTGTTGACTTGGAACTTGATCATCTTTACTGGATCTTTGAGTTCTGGTTGTTTGCTACTTGAACCACTTACATAGCCTAAACCAGTCTTCAACAAAGGAGATCTATGTTTGCTCAAAATTTCATTTAGTTATGCTGAGGCTTTAATGATTGGAATATTTTGGAGATATAATGCTTTAAACATCTCCATCTCTTTCCTAGTTTTTACTACCTCTTCTTCCAAGGCTTCACATCTTCCCTTCTTCTCTAATAATTGTTGTTTCATAGTGTCCTCTATTTTATTTGCCTCTTCTAACTCCACTTTTAGCAAGGCAAAGTCTTCATCAGGTTTTTTATTGTCTTTCTCGAACTGTATCAGCAATTGTTTTGGTTTTTTCTTCTTAAATCTGAGTCTAGCAATTTCTTCTAGGGCACTGATAAGTTCTCCTTCCAAGTCAACGACATATTCTTCATCATTTTCATCACTTCCTATGATTTCATTATCATAATCCTCTTTGGCCATAAGAATAAAGTCATTAACCTTATCTTCACAAGAAGAATCACTATCTGTGTCTCCTGAGGAGTCATCATTGTTTACACATAAACTTTTATTTTTACCAAATCTCTTGGATTTGTACTTCTCTTCACCTTCAGAGTTATGGTCCTTCTTCTTTTGTGGACACTTAGATGCAAAGTTACCTATCTTTCCATGGTTAAAACATTTGAAGGGAAATTTTCCTTGTTACTTGCCTGATCCTTTCTTTAGTCTTCTCACAAATTTTGCTTCAATTTCATCAGGCTCAAAATCCTCATTCTTATCTGCTTTAAATGATGATTCTCTACAGGTGGGTTTATCCTTACTAATCCTCATTTCATAAGAAGTTAGAGTTCCTAGAAGTTGATCGATAGACAAAGTCTTAAGATCATTCAGTTCTTCTATTGCATAAACTTTTGGATTAAATCTATTTGGTAGAGATCTTAAAATCTTCTGAACTAAAAACAAGTCTTCAATTTTCTCACCAAGACCCTTCATGGCATCCATAAGCTCCTCAACTCTTAAGAAAAAATTATTAATTGTTTCATCCTCATTCATCTTTAGTTGTTCAAACTGTAATCTGTCGGTTTGAAGCTTGGCATCCTTTACCTTCTCATTACCTTCATAAATGCTAATGATTTTGTCCCACATTTATTTGGCAGATTCTAAATGCATAACTTTTACAAATTCTGCTTCTGCAAGCCCACTCAGAATAGCATTCATAGCCTTAACATTGAAGCTGAATTCTAGCTTGTCATCCTTATTAGCTAGTATAAATGGATTTACATAACTAGTCTCTACCACATCCCAGACATCTGCACCTAAAGCCATTATGTAGGTTCTCATCCTAACTTTCCAGAATCCAAAGTTTGTTCCATTGAACAAGGGGGGCTTATTGGTTGAAGTTCATTCATGACTTGTCATGTTTAAGTTTATTGATCTACCTTTAAATAAAAGGAACCAGCTCTAATACCAATTGTTGGACAATTGAGAGAGGGGGGTGAATCAGTTGTTACTATGCTTAAACAATTATGCCCATTTAAAACACTTTACAGAACACTCAATGACGATCAAAATAATGCAGGGAAGTAAGCAATAGAATATTCAACATCAATCACACACATGAAATATAAAGAGACAGATATTTCCTAAGGAAACCCATAAAGGGAAAAACCTCTTCTTCTTGATATTATAAGTAATCTTTATTTTATGTACATTATCATTCTTATGAGCACCAACTCCTTTTGAGGCTACCACCTCTGGTTTACAAGCAGCAACTTGTTGAGAACACCAACTCTCTGGTTTCTCTAGCACCCACTAGAAGGAAGCACCAACTCCCTAATTGTTCCAGCACCAACTGGATGGAAGCACCAACTTCCTGAGTGTTCCAGCACCAACTGGATGGAATCACCAACTTCCAGTTACACAGGCACCAACCTGTATAACAGAGAACAATAGTTCTCCCTTACACCACCCTACCACCCTAGTTTTTTTTGCTGCAACCAGATGGAAGCTACAACTCCCTGTGTTCAAGCACCCACTTGAAACTCTAAGGACAACAGTCCTCCCTAGAACCACCCTACCACCATGATTATAAAAACTTTGTTACTGAAACTTTTTATAGTGATACAGTGTTTGTCAAAGGGCTTACCAGTCTCATCATTGTTCTGCTATACTGCTTTGCTCTGCCTGCATCAGTGTCTTCCTGCTCGCATCTTCTTGAGCTTCCTGATCTTCTACTTTGTCTCTGCATGTGCACCTCGGCTTTCTCTTCCTCTCTCAGATATGCATGTTTGTTCTATGTCTTTCTTCTATGCTTTATTCTTTGTGTATTATTTCCATTCTATGTGATATGCCTCTTTTGTGTGTTTCAGCTATTGCACACAACATGCTTCTACCCGCATGAATAACTCTCAACTGAAGCAACCATATCTTCTCAGTTATGCGTATATTTATCATGCCAAATCCTCTGCTAGATCATACACCTAAATATTTGTTCTCTCAGGCAATCATGTTGAGTTTGCTCTTCATCAGTGGTCGTTATCCTGAGATTATTTGGCTTCTATGGCAGTTATAGTCTTCGATGCTTTTCCATCTATCAATTGTCTCTATGAAGACTCTTCATCCCATTGGTAGTTACCTCGAGACTCTTCAATTCCTCTAGTGATCACCCTGAAGCTCTTCAAATTCTTTGGCGGTTATGCTCAGTGTGTTCATCATCAATGGGCATTATCCTGAGATTCCTTGGCTTCTATAGTAGTCGAAACTCTTCATCTTCTCTGTCAATTACAACCAGTCGTCTTTGGCTTCTTTGGCTTCTAAGCCCCTTCCTTCACATGACCACTGGCGGTGACCAAACGCCTATTCAAAAGGCGCTTCCCAATCTTGGTCTAGTGAGCACTAGCTCCTTTTCACAATATGACCTTGGGCTATGAACTTCATGTGACCACGCAATTGTGAGCACACCCATAGGCGGTTTGAGGGCAACCCACTTTTCGCCCCGCAATTCACTACGAGCCTCCACGTGTCCTTTCTCCAAAACCGTGGTTTTGATTGTGGCTCGATCATGAAAAATTAAGACCCGAGCATGTTCTGGCCCCGCAATGCGATGGGACCATCGATCTTACGATCTTGACGGTGATCCTGAAATGGACAAATCAGATCAGATGGTTTATTTCACAGAAACAAATCAATGGTCAGATTTTATCCTTACACTCATCCTTTCATTGTTCAATCTGATGGCTAGGACTTAATCAAACATTGAGATGGACAGCTGTCAGAACTTCGCCCTTCGGAACTTCGGAATTTCAACTTCTCAAACTTACACTATCCTTCCACTGTACTACGATCAACGGTTGAGAATACACCCGAAGTGATCTTTCAGATCAGATGACTCATGTTCTTGCTGATGTGTTCTGCCACATGTCCTTGTTGAGGTGGTCTATTGACGTGGGTGAGACATGTAGGCAGTGTAGTGGAATGTGGAGGCAGAGCGCGGTAGTGGAGTGTGACATGTAGCGGGTAGTGGAGTGTGACATCAGAGCATGGAGGTGGTATGTATGAGTGGTTTGGTGGTTTAATCGGAGGGGGGGTCAGGTGGTAAGTGGTAATGAGCGAGGGGGGTCTGAGTTAACATAAAGGTGATATGTATGAGGGTCCCACAAGGAAAATACCACCAACTCGGACCCCCCCCCCACACGGTTAAAGGCAGAAAGCTCGGGGGGGTCTGATATGCCCTATCGTCCGTAGATCTAAGTCCCTGATTCTCGACCGCTGAGATTAGCGTGCCCTTTACCCAACTTATCCTATCCTTCCACTTTAGAATTATCGGACGATTGTGATCTTCTTCGGATGATCTGATGGTTGAGAATGTATTTTGGCTCTCTGGGTCTCCGAACTTCGGAGATTTCAAATCTCAAACTGACGTATTGAAGTGAGATTTTTTCCAGAGAGTAACCTCCTCACATATTTATACCCGAAACGAATGACGTTCATTGGATCGGGATCTTAGATCAATGGCTCTATATGTATGTGATGTAGATCTTCTAGCTTATCTTTTCCTTCCACTTAGAATGATCCAACGGCTGATGGGTATTCGGATAATCAAATTCTCAACTCTTTAGCCCCGTTTAACTTACCCTTCAATTAATTCGATCTGACTGTCAATGGGTATTCGGGTGATCGTGATCTCAGATCTCAGCCCTTGCGTATCCTGTCCTTCCTCTAATTCAATATGACGGTCATTGCATTTTCTCCAGATCCGATGGTGCACATTCATTTCGGATTTCGGGCTTTGGGTAATTCAACTTTCAAGTTGCCAATTCTTCTGAAGTGATATTCCCCGATCGGTAACCTCCTCGCAAATCCCCTGGATCTAATGATTGTTGTTCTTTTGGATCGGTGATCCAACGGCCACTGTCGCTCTTCCTCTTGAGCTTATGATTTATCTGACTCAGAAGACTTTCTAAGTGTTCATTGGTCTTGACCTTTGCTCCTCTTGTGAGTTCGTCTCTTGGACCTCGTCTACAATTCTGGAAACTGCTATCTCTTCTAAGCTTTATTGTTTCTATATATTGTTTGCTATGTCTTCTAAGATTTCTTGTTTCTGCATATTGTTCGCTTCTCGTTATAAGCTTATGCTTTTCCTGTAAAACATCGACATTGTTGTTCTTTCCATCAATGCAAGCACACACTTTCCTGTAAAATATGCCAACATTACGTTCATGAAAGTGAAGAACATCTTCAAAGCATTGAACGACCAAGGAGCGTGCAAGGAACACCATTGAACTACCGAGTAAGTCCTCTACTCTTTCATCTTAGAGATTGCTTCATGTATGATTTATATCTAGGAAAGTCTTTAGCTTGCATCTCTATTATGTCTTAGGTCTAGGAAGAGCCTAAGGGAGGTAACTCCTACAGGGTACATTTATCCTACAACAGACCAACGACTCTACTGGGGAATCCATTATTGTTTATTTTGTTTTCTTCTTCAACTTTTGAATTCATATTCCCAACATCCTTGCATGTTTTAAGCCCCGATTTTGTTTTCATTTTGCCCGTAAGACTTTTCCGAGTCTGTTTGAAAGTTTTCAGTCCCATATCTGGTAGATCTACCTTAGATATATTAGTTTTCACACTTGTATGATCATGGTCACGAGTGTCCTGTGCACACAGAGTGACCACACCCATTTTGGTCGTGAGTTTCTCCATTACAGCATGTGACCACCTAGAAATCACACTGAGCAGTGCGACCATTTCTAAGGGTCGTGACTCACTTCGTCTACACAGTACGACCAATCGCTCTGTCTTAACTGACAAGACGTGACCAACCACTAAAAAAATGCTTTTGAAAGGACATCCTTCAAATCTAGCCCAGATCTACTTTCTGTCTTTCCTTATAGTCTCATGGGTCTTTCTCAGATCTGTTCCAACAATCATCACTACAACCTTTTTCAAGTCATTTGAAATCTTGTTTTTTAACATTGAAAGTTTGAGTTTTATGTGTTGAAGACATCCTTGTGATTGAATATTTTATTTCTTGGGTGCTTGTTTTCTTCATCTCCTTTAGCTTTTGATTTCTTTGCAAGTGTCATTGAATCCTTTCATTTTGATTGAAAGAGAGAGAGAAATAAGAGTCTCTTGTGAGTTTTCATGCCATTTGGAAAGAAGAAAACAACAGTTTTGAATCCTACTTTCATAGGTGGAGTGTATTTGGTACATATTTTAGAGCTTGTCTCTGTTTTGGGATTTCAGGGACATTGATTTGATAGTTTGGCATTTCAAATTTTCTCCATTTGATAAAGGAAAAGGAAAAGTTGCATGCTTTTAGATGTTTATTTATGTTAAGAAGAATAATACATCTTCTCCTTCCGTCAAATAGAATTCAGTGAAAGAAAAAATATTTGCATCTCATTCTTTCTGCATGGTTTTGGAGTCGAGTCATTACATCATCAGTTGCATCTTTGTACACCATTTTGAGTAAGGAAAATCCATTAAAATTGACCAACGTGCTTAATAAAATTACTTAGACATTTTCCATTTTATAGCACACCAACATTAGTGTAAGGATAGCGCCTTTGGATTAGGGTGAAGTGAGTAAAATATCCAAGGCTATTAAATGAGACTGTATAATACTAGAGAGAGTACAAATCTAGTAGTAGCAATTAACGTTAGTCGATAAATATCCTCTCACACGTGAGTCAAACATGAGGTCAAGTGAAGTGATCAGATGAGATTTCCCCTCTTCCTTTCGCCTAGTGGGACTATTGCAAGTTTGGGGCTTTGAAGAGTGGTAAGTCCTTGGGGTTACACCACTTATTCTTAGTTTTTGGGTCATGGATTTTTGTTTGGTATTCCCATGCCCATTTTCTAGCCTTGATTGTCGAATGTACCCCCCGACTGTTCATTATGAATTGGTAGACATAATAACCTCTCCTAGGATTCCAAATAGGTGACTACAAGGGGGATTCCTTGTGGTACCTACGATAGACATTCAATATCAGCTTCAGCAAACCAGGTGGGTATTTTCCTATGAGATCTTACTTGCACCTTGGGGATTGTTGTGTGAATATTATCGTAATTGTTTCTCA
>WSFP011436728.1:0-21016 GCA_009831015.1 Picea engelmannii
TCACAAAAATAAATGTTTGTGTACCTTCTTCTAGTTTGGAGAGTCTTCCCTTCCAGCTAAGAGAGTCATTTCCACGAGCTCTAGCTTGAGTATGCAAGTTCTTTCATCTTGAATAGAGGCTTTACCAAAATGTATGCTTATCTACTCATCTGAGGAGATATGTATTGGAGAATCACTTTCTCCTTTCTGGACTTCATCATGGATAATGTAATGCTTGTACTTTAGTTTGGAATACTGTGAAGGCTTCTGAACAATAGAGTATATCATAGTTGGAGAACTGGAACATATCGATGTGGTACTTCTTCTGTCATCATGAGATCTAGTCTTCTGAGTAGTTATCTTGATGTTATAGGAAATCTTCACCATGCTTTTGTTGTGCACTGGAGGTTCTCCACCAAGTTGTCTTCTTCTTATCTGCATACAAGAGTCTCTTTCTGGTATGTCTCAAAGTCTTGAGATTGCTCTGCATACGCTCTTTACTCAATTTCTTCTAGAGAACATTCTTTGCATTTATCTGATGTAGAATTCTAACTCATGGATGTTGCGGATAATATAATGACTTATATAGATATAAGTCTTGTGTACTAGAACAATCAATCATCATATTATTCTCCCTCCATCTGGGAGAACCTCTGGTTCTAGATCTTGCAATGCTTTCATTCATAATTTTTCCATACATTGTTCTTCATCACGACTTTCGATTCTTCTGCTTGATTGCTTTTAGTGAGTTCATATTAGGCTGGTAATCTTGTGATTCTTGATACAATGACTGGTTGTTTTGATTCTTCTTTCTTGGAATCTTCATGTTCTTCTTCATGTTTTTCTTTAGCTCTTGGGTCCATGGAGTTTCTTATAGATTCCATGCCCTAGAGATTCCACTTCTTACCTTCATCATCGGTTCACGGATCTAGATGGACAACCAGGAATACTTTAAGGCTTCTCTTTGAAGAGGTCTTCTTTTGCAGTTGAGTTGAACATGTACTGTCTTTTATGGCTGCTACCATGGATATATACATTTCATCATCTTCAATGGATCATAGGATTAGCTCCCTCTTGATCCTTGCTTCATGTATAAGTGCGTATAATCTGCTCCCTTCGTCTGACCAAGTTCATGCTTTCGTCTCCATCCTTATTATCTTCTACAATATATAATAGAGTCCACGCTTCCATCTGCATCCTTATTGTCTTCTATATAATGTCATGAGTCTTTTTCCAGTTTCCTTTTTATTGTTGACTTCTTTCTGTCTTTTCTTTTTCCAAGTCTCTTCAAGATTGATTTTGATTTCGATCTTATCTTGTAATGTATTCCACATGATTTGTATTATCTAATGATATTCATCCTTATCTTGTTGTTCTTCCATAGTTCTTCTTGGAACACATTATCTTCCAAGATATGTACAAAGACAATGTAAGCAAGATATGTACAAGAAAGAGCCCCCGGGGGGCAGCTCAATTGGCAAGTGCCGTGAAAATGAAGTTCCATGAGGTTTCGAGTTCAACTCCCCCCGACTTACAATGTGTGCCGCGTATGGGGCCTCTTGGGCACACCTGGAGGTTATAGTGGTAGTAGTTGGATAACACAGCCACGTGCTCAACTAGTTGTTGATTCCTCCAGACGTTTAAAAAAAAAAAAAAAAATATGTACAAGAAAATAAGAAGAGTGTCGTTACCTTTTAGTAGAAGAAGTCTCTTCCATCCTGCTTAGTCTTCTTTGCAGGTTCCTTTTCTTCGGAAATCGATGCTTCGTGTTTCTCCTTCCTTTTCTTTAGCTCGGGACACTGATTTCTGTAGTGACCGTACTTTTGACAGTTGAAGCATTGTATTTCTGAAATGTCTTTTCTTTGCTTTAGCTTCCTTCTTGAATCGAACTTTCTTTTGTCCCTGAAGTTCTTGAATCTTGCTGTGAAGGCTTGATCATTGTACTTCTTTTGAGGTTTCTCTTTTGCATTGATCCTTGATTCTTCTTGAGCACAGCAAGTCCAAAGTTCTTCAAATGTCGTGTACTCCTTCCTTGTGTTCATGCTTGCGGCAAATGCATCCCATGTCTTGGGAAGACCATTGAGTACTATGTTCACCAATTCCTTTTTTCAAGTAATCTCTTCAATAGCTTGTAGTTGATCTCTTAACTGGGAGATCCTTACAAAGTATGATGTTATGTTGTCGTCGTCATTCATCTTCATGTCACGGAGCTCATTCTTCAGACTCATAACTTGTCCAAAGTTTCTGACTGAGAAGAGATTTGTTAGGGCATCAGACATCTTCTTCGACGAGTCAATATGGGAGATGTAGGGTATCAAGTTTCCTTTTATGGAATCCACTATGATACTCATGGCATTGATGTCAATATCTTCGAACTTTTCCATAGCTGCAACGTTCTGCGGTTCCTTCTCTTCTCCTTCTGCAAACTATGGCTTCATGATCTTTCCTTTCACAATATCCAACACTTTATTCTTAGCAAGGATGAGGTCAATCCTTGTCTTCCATGCTCTGAAGTTAGAGGCTCCATCTAGCTTGTTCTCAAACTTGATAGAGTTCATCATGGCTTGCTTGACTTGGTCAAACCCTAGATTTGACTGAAAATCCAAACTTCACGTCTTGGCCTTCTAAGTGTACCAAAAGATGCGTTGGGCTAGGGTGCACTGATCTATCCATAGATTAGGTCAATCTCATCACTTAAGGTGCCTTGACAAGAGGTTTAGGGTTTCTGCAACTGCTTCTGCTAGTAACCCTAGCTGCAGTGCTTTTGGAAACTGCTCCTGCTAGTAACCCTAGCGGCAGTTCCTCAACGAGCTCAATGTCTAGCGGCTATGTTTCCTTCCAACGTTTTAGGCTTACTGAAGGGGTGTGGGCCCATAACCTATTAGAATATAGAAGATGGTGTGCTCGTTTTACCATTGACGATACCTTCGTCACCCAACCATAGGCCGAAGCCTCCCTCCGAGCACCTTAACCTTGACTGAGAAATTCCTTTGGAAGCAAACCCTAGGTTAGATAGCCAAACAAAGGGTAGCGCATCTCTCCCCAAGGATAGCACAACACAAAATACTAATCAGATAGTCCCAAACCCTAGCCAAGAGATATCCAAGACAATACTGAGAATTAGTTGTTGCTGCAGCTGCACCTGCAACCCTCCTCCAAACCTGCGCACCAGACTGCAACTGCAGTGTGCACCAACTGGGAAACTGCAATTCTGAGATGCTGCAAATGAGAACTGGTGCCCTGTATTTATAGTAATCCTGCCAGTTTTGCTGGGGCTGACTTCTCCTTCTGGATATGTGTCTATTCAGTATATTATTATTATTATTTCTGGCCAACTTCTTCTCTTGAAGGCTAATAGCCTAATATAAATTATCTTCTTGAGCCAACAAGGCTTCTAGGGTTATTAGCCAACTCATTAGGATTTCTCTTGCTCCCCGGAGTCTTCTATTCTTGTCAGGTTCACACGTGGGGGTAAATACCTCCCGCAGCTACCATAATATTAACATCTCCAACCTAAAACAAGGGTATAATGGAACCTATATATCCATCTCCAACTCTAGAGTTGAAGTGCTCGGTGCGAATCCCCGGTCCTTCCCATAATATGAAAGGTTGAAGAGAATTGAGTGATTGGGTGTAGAACTCTCTCCAAAATATGTAGTTTGGGAAGAAACATAATGCTTGTCAATGATTAATGATATCACGTACACATGTGATGAGGATACATAATTTTTAGGTGGAGAGAGATGAAAGGTACCCATCAAAGACAAGTCCTTAAACATCCCAACAACCACACTCTCAAGCGATGCACTAGAACCATCCACTATTGGAACATTTGTCTTGGATTTGGCATTAGGATCAGGCAGACAATATGATAGCTATTCAATAATCACAATATTTCCTTGACGATGTTATTTGATCACTCGAAAGATAGAAAAAAATTTCGCCTTCATCTCATACATACAACTCCATCCCAATATTATAGTCAATAGGAGCATCAACAACTTCTACTTCTATTGTGATGATCTTGCCTCCTAACTCAACCAAGAGATTAGTAATGATTATGTGTAGTTTGAAAGAATGACTATCAAAATATTTCAACAAGGTAGCTGAGGGAGCAAGCTCAAGAAAAACTAAAGCTCTTCATACTAACAATGACATAACACGGGTGGGATTTAATCAAGGTATGTATAGATTATAATGCTAGGCTCTCTGGCCTTTGATCAATACAGACTCTTCAGGATTAAAAAAACACCGGCTCACTAGCCTATTTAACATATGTACAACGTGGTAGGTGCAAGGGGATTATTATAAGCCCTGGAAGAACAATAAAATTGTTGTTTGCTCAGGAAATTAACGCACTCTGGTGCGTCCTCAAAGATCTGACTAGGGTTCACTCCTAGCCGCCGCCATGGATGCTCAAGGAGGAGGGGAGCCACCGCCCCCTCCCTCTCTGACCACCTCCTTTCGAAAGCTCGTCGCAGCCTACAGCAAGGAGCTTCCCCCTTCAGACCCCCCAAGTTTCGTAAAGAGATTAGATGTCGTCTCGGAGATTGACCTTCCCCCAGATCATCCAATGAAGGTCGCATTTTCCCTCTCAGAACGAGGACTAGTAGGTCAATTCATGGGACTCTGGCCCTCAACCAGATCCACAGACAACTGGATCCAAAGGAACTGGAGACCACTGATCACAAACAATGTAACGTGCTATGTGGTTGGGAGAGGGTATTTTATCTTCGAATTCATATCCCAGGAGGACCGAGATTTAATCTTTAGAAATGGACCGTACTTCATGGGCACCAAAGGGCTCTATTTGAATCGCTAGACCCCAAGCTTTGATCCCGCCTCAGAAGTGCCCAAAGACGTCCCCGTCTGGGTTAGACTCCTGAATCTACCAATACATTGTTGGAACCCCTCCTCGCTTCAAGCAATCGAAAATGGATTGGGGCATTACATCAATCGAGCAGACCCAAAATACCAGTACTCCTGCGCAAGGATCTGTGTGGAAGTTGATATGGAGGTAGGTCTACCGAAAGCGATAAAACTAAAAGTTGGGGATTGGCAGCACTTCCAAAAGCTTGATTACGAACAACTTATGTTCAAGTGTAGAGGTTGTCATGAATACGGCCACTTCCAAAGGAACTGCCCAAAGATCCCCATTATAGAGAAAGCAGGGGACGAAGGCTGGCAACAGGCTTGAAAGGGGAAAACCAAAACGAAAGGAACAAGAAGAGAAAATATAGTCCCAACGCAAGCCAAAAACTCAGGAACCAAAGAGAAGGAGAACAGCTTCAGTATTTTGTCTAGGGAATCTGGCGAAGAGGAAGCAGATCCAAGTAAAGAGGCCCAAGAGGAAGAAGCAAGAGGAAACCAGACCCCTGAAGACAAAGGAAATCAATTATCAACAGAAGAAGGGGAGCAAAACAAATCCCCCCAAAGGATGGAAGGAAGTCAAGACATAGAGGAAGGGGAGATCTCGACAGGAAGCGACTCGGAAGGTGCAAGCGAAGCTTGGGCCACCCCAAAAAAAATGGGAAGAGACAGGAAAACCAAAAAAGCAGAAAGAGACCAGGAAACTTACAAAGACGTCCTAAAGGGTTCACAACCAACCATCAAATAGCTGATCAACGTTCGACACACTAGAAAGCAAGCCAAAGCCTCCCAAGGAGGCCAATCCTCCCCCCAAGGTAACTGATGATTCTAACCTCCTGGAATTGTAGGGGTTTTGGTAGCAATAGGAAAGAGGAAGCACTCAAGGATATAATCAAAGCTTTGAAAGCAAACATCCTACTCCTCCAGGAGACCAAGATGAGTCAGCAAGACTCCCTCAAAGCTTCGTTGAACGTTTAGAGAGGCAGCCAAGGAATAGACGAAAATGCCAGAGGCGCCTCAGGAGGACTCTGCACTCTGTGGAACACCTCCAAAATAGATCTGATCAGCTCCGACACATGCATGCACTGGATTCACACCAAACTCCTCCACAAAGACTCGGGTTATCTGGTAAGCCTCTTCAACATCTATGTACCGCAACATATAGAGGAAAAAAAACACTATTGGGAATCCCTAAAAGACTTCTTGCAACAAAATGAACTTGACAATATCATTCTAGGTGGGGATCTAAATGTAGCCCTGGCTCAGGAGGAAAAAAGAGGGGGATCCATCGTGAGAGACCCAGCTAGAGAATGGGTGGAAGACCTAGTCTCGGCTTGGGATCTAATAGACATCAAGCCCGCCAAAGGACTCTACACGTGGACAAATAAAAGGATAGGCCCTGGGCACATTGCTGCCAGACTAGAGAGATTCCTTGTCCAAAGCTCCTTTCTTTTACTGGGGCTCACAACAACTGCAGAGATTCTACCCCACAGTGTCTCGGATCACAAGCCCATACGCTTAGAAATCAAAACCGACCAAGTTCGAGGATCCATCCCTTTTAGATTTAACCCGACTTGGATCCAAGACAAAGACTTTCTCCCTCTTGTTTCCAAAACTTGGACCAGCATTGTTAAGGGCTCAACTTTTTATGTCTGGGAAGAGAAACTAAGAAGACTAAAGATAGCTCTAAAATTTTGGGCAAAGGGCCAACCAAATCCAATCACCTCGCGCATAGAAGCCCAAAAGCAACTCGAGAACCTTCAGCTGGAAATGGAAAACAAGGAGATCACGCAAGAGGGCCTGCAACAAGAGGACCGCCTTCAAAGACAATGGCACAGAGTCTGCAGAGAGGAAGAAAGCTACTGGAGGCAAAAATCCAGAAGCCTCTGGCTGAAAGAAGGCGATAAAAATACAAGCTACTTCCACAAGCAGGCGGAGGCAAGGAAGCACTATAAAGCAGTGACAAAAATTCAAGTTCAAAATGAAACAATTGCAGATCCAGAAGGTATAAAACAAGCAGCCTTTGAAGCCTTTGAAGCACTCTACTCAGAACCGCAAGGGACAATAATAGACCCTCAGATGTACCCTCTCTCCATTATTCCAGGCCTCATTAAGGAGGATATCAACTCCAAGCTGACTAAGGAAGTATCGCAGCAGGAAATAAAGGAGGCTCTGGACCAAATGAACCCAGATAAGGCCCCGGGCCCGGATGGTTTTACTGCTAGATTCTACCAACAGTGTTGGGGAATAATTAAAACGGATCTCACCAAGATGATCAGGAAATCGCAACAGAGCAGCAAGCTGGGCGGGAGCACCAATTCGACCTTCCTAGCGCTTATCCCGAAAGAGAAAGGAGCAACCACCTTCAATTGTTTCAGGCCAATCTCCCTTTGCAACACAAGCTACAAAATTCTCACCAAAGTTATAGCCAACAGACTCAAATCAATCCTCCCTCTCATCGTCCCATACAACCAACAAGGCTTCATCAAAGGTAGGCATATTGTCGACAACATCATCCTAGTTCAAGAGGCCCTACATTCAAGTGTCCGGAGGAAAGACAAAGGTATGATAATTAAACTAGATCTCGCCAATGCCTTTGATAGAGTTAGACATAAGTTTTTATTTGAAGTAATAAGAAAGTTTGGTTTTGACCCGTCCTTTGTAAATTGGATAAAAGCTTGTATTGGATCACCATGGATAGCCCCTATGGTGAATGGGAAAGTAACAAAGTTCTTCCAAGCCTCCAGGGGCTTAAGGCAAGGGTGCCCCTTTCGCCCCTACTCTATGCAATCCAAGCTTCAGTCCTAACCTATCAGCTGGAAAATTCCCAAGTCCAAAATAACCTCCAGGGATTAAGAACCGCGCAAGGGGTGAAAGACATAAATCATGCGCAATTTGCGAACGATGCTCTGTTGTTGGGAGGTGCAAGCCCTATAATAGTAAAGAAGTTTAAAGAAGAGTCGGAAGCTTACGCTACAGTCTTAGGAAGTGAAATAAGCCAGACCAAAAGAAAAAATTATGGATGGAATATAACACCAAATGAAATGTTGGGAATTACAAGAGTTCTAGGGATGGAAGGGCACACCAACTGGGAGGCCTTCAAATACCCGAGAATTCCCATATTCAAATCTGCCCCAAAAGCTTCACACTGGAACCAGTTGATAGACAATCTAAAAAATAAAATTTCCTCCTAGGGGGCGAACTAGTTAAATCTAGCAGGGAAAGTTGTCCTGATTAAAGCCGTGTTGACCAGCATACCCATCTATCAGAGCTCGTTGCTTTTAGCCCCTGCCTCCGTCATCCAAAAAATTGAAGCACTCCAAAGACGCTTCTTGTGGGAAGGAGGAAAACAGTCAAGAAGGAAATTGCATCTGATAAACTGGGAAAAAACCTCAAAACCTCTCTTGAAAGGCGGCCTTAACTTCAAAAAAACCCAAGCTCAAAACCTGGCTTTGGGGGAAAAGTTGTTGTGGACGATGGTCACTGGCAAACCAACTTGGAGCAAACTGGCACTTTGGAAAAAATATATTAGGGGGCCTAGGAACCGATGCTTGGATTTTCCATGCAGGGAATCAAAAGGTTCCCCTATTTTCACCCTCTGCAAAAAGGCATTGCCCCACTTCAGCCCTCATCTCACCTAGGTGCCAAGAAACGGAAAGAAAATCAAAATTTGGCAAGATTCAATCATGGGAGACCCCCCCCCTAGGGCTGAGACAGGATCTGCTTCGTCTCAAGGATTGGATGGAAAGCCAAAACATAATTACTCTCTTTGACATCTCAACTTGGGGGGAGGACAAGTTCATGACTTGGCAAGGGTGGGGAGTGCTCAACAGACCCCCTGATCTTGAAAGGGAATGGAGCACCCTATAGCTCTGTCTTCAAGGGAAATCCCCTCTCAAAAAAAAAGGAAAGGACGAAAGAGGTTGGGGAGGGAATGCCAAGGCCTACACCACAGCAGAGGGCTACCACCTCATCACAAATGTTCCCAACATCCTGCCTAATCTGACCATCTGGAGAGCGATCTGGCAATCCAAGTCCATCCCAAAAATTGATTTATTCATCTGGACCCTTGCACACAACAGCATCCAAATAGGGGAAAATCTTCAAAGACGTGGTTGGGAAGGCCCCTACAGGTGTCCCTTTTGTCTACATGCTGAAGAAACTACAGACCACCTCCTTCTCAATTGTGAATACTCCAAAGAAGTCTGGAAGCTAGCAACAGGAACACAAAGCGCCATCAGCCTCCCTCCAGACACAAGAAGTCTTCTCCACCAATGGGACTCCTATTACCGATTCAAAACTAAAAAAAGAAGCCAAGCCTTTGCTATGTGGAAATTTCTCCCAAATTTCATCCTGTGGAACCTATGGCTGGAAAGGAACAACAGAATCTTCAGGGACAACAAAAGGAGCACAGCCCTCGTGATAACCAAAATTCACTCGCTCTTTGGTGAAACTGCACCTTATTTACACCAGTCAAAAAACAGCCAAACACTAGAAGCACCAGAGGAAATCTGGTTGAACCACTTTAAAATCCAATGTCACATGGGCATACAGGCTAGCATCCCAATCAAAGAGGAATGGGAAATCAGGAAAGGAAAACAAGATTTTGCCAATTGGAAAACAAGGAGTAAAGCCCATATCCTGTCCTTCGATGGGGCTTCAAAAGGAAACCCGGGCCAAGCTGGAGGAGGAGGGATAATTGAAAATCCCCTCGAAGCAACAACAATAAACTTCGCCCTGGGTTTAGGAATCGAATCCAACAACGTAGTAGAGGCCTTAGCTCTCTAGCAAGGGCTAATTCAAGCAAAAAGGCACAGGATCCAGGACCTGGTTATCATCGGCGACTCCAGAGTGGTAATACAAGCATTAATTCGTCATTCTAAAACCCGGAGCGTGAGTCTCAACAACCTCTTGGACAAGATACATCTCCTGCTAAGGAACTTCAAATCTTATAAGTTATACCATGTGTTAAGAGAGCTAAATGGGAAAGCGGACGAAGAAGCCAACAAAGGCACACTCTTGGCACCGGGAATTCTGAAGGTAAATGAAATGATTTCCAGCGTGGCACTACCTTGAACCATGATAGTCGCCCTCCTAATTCAAAATCAAAAGCAAGATGAATCAACAGATAGGGAAATCGGGGAGATCGCTCAGGTCAAGTCGCATCAGAACAAGTTATTGAGCGAAGGGGACAAGGCACAGTACCATGAGAAAGCAAGCTTCAGACATGGCGGAGACAGGAAATCAGCTCGCCCATACCTCACGGATTCAGCAAATCGAATGGAAATCATGAGTATGGAGGAAGGAGGGAATAAACTGAAGGTGCCCCCTTGGTCTCATCCCATTCCAATGCAGAGATCTCTTGAGTATTCTCCAATGAAGCATCAGGGCGTAGGAAGAAGCGGAAGACGTCCAGAAATGGCATCAAGCTCAGACAACAAGCCAAGCACTGAGGAAAGACTCAAAGCGATGGACACAGCGCTGGAAAATCTAAAGCAGTTGCTTCAATTCCAGCAGGATTTCCTCGAAAACTTGGATTCTGAAGCAGGAAGGCGTATGGAGAAGTTAGAAGAGGACATCACCACAACCAAAATCGGGTTTACAGAAGAGCTGGGCAAACTACACAGGGAACTCAAGAACCCCCAGTGGGAATTTGAGGAACGAATCGACCAGCTGGAGGCGAAAATGGCTCAACTCAACAGTGATTGGAAGCAAGATCCTGAAAACTAAACCAGTCTTTTAGCAAGAAAGCGTGGCCTTCCCGTAATCAACAAGCTTGGCATTTTGTATAGAAGCCAACGCTGTAAATAACTCTGTATCTGGTTAAAGTTATGATAGAAACTTAGTTAAGGATTATAGTCTACTGCTATAGGATTAGGAGGATACTCCAGGAAGGCAGGCACGCAGACAAGCGTGGCCTCTTTTGTAACCGAATCAGTGGCTAGTCCACCCTTTTTTATTCAATACCACTATTCGTTTTCGTCAAAAAAAAAACAATGACATAACACGGGTGGAGGCTCCTTCGTTAACTACATATTTGAAGACATTCATGCCACAACAAGATATTTAAATCTAGAAAGTGACATGTTGAGAGAGCTAAGGCACTGCTTATTCAAGA
Organism: Picea engelmannii; assembly: GCA_009831015.1. Taxonomy (NCBI): domain Eukaryota; kingdom Viridiplantae; phylum Streptophyta; class Pinopsida; order Pinales; family Pinaceae; genus Picea; species Picea engelmannii. The sequence goes on from WSFP011436728.1 coordinate 10,967, forward strand.
CCAGAGGTAATAAATATAGTATTAGAAGGATCAATACCATTTAACAATATCTTTCGTTGTGGAGGGGAAATATTAAGGAGCTCTAAGGTAGATATGGCACATGAGGCCTAAGATAAATATTTTGTGATACTATAGTTTTAGGCAACTCCAACATTAGGATTATGTGCAATTCTTTGCAATACACCCCTGGGAGGGTCCACTATTGGCTTCTCTATTTAGAGGGGGCATTTGACGATGGCAAGGGAGCTTCCTTCTAACTTGGTCCATCCTTAAGAGTATTATAATTATGAGCTCGAGTCCATACATTGACATTCTAGTTACACATGTAAGTGTTATCATTCGACAGATTGTCTCCTTGTAGAAGGGTGCCTTGATTGCCTCCTTGTGGAGGTCCAAGGATATTGGAAACCAACTATTGTTTCTAGGGAATAAACAAAATTTAAAGGACTACATGTTGTTTGTTAAGAAACACATTAAGTGAGTAGTCTCTACGTGTTGGGTATGTGTTATATTCTTTGCACGAGTAGCGACATATTTTCGTCAGTTTCGAGCCGACATATTTTCGCCGGGCTGACATATTTCCGGGACCACATGATATTAGGTGGTTTTTCAGCACATGGTTTTTGCCGATGGTTTTCTATTTCCGGTTAAGGAATTAGGGTTTTGGACTAATCCTGGTCATTGGGTTAGGGTTTTGGATGTCGTTGGCTCCTATATGTATATTGTAATGTAAACAATGTAACACAATGTATCAATATAATATATGTTGGTTTTCCCGGTTTGGGTTTCCAGGTGAAAAATCTCTGTGTACTGTTTGTATTTGCCATTGTATCTTTTTTGTTATTTTCTGAATATCAGTTTGCAGTAGATATTGTACAAGGTTAGAATTTACACTACGCTCCCCCCATCTTGGGGCATTTGTGTGTGAGATGATATCCTTCGCATAACTTGCAAGTGAACTTGTTTTTATTTTTCTTCTTCTCACCCCCAATGTTGTTATTACTAGCACCATCATTGTGGAAACTCCTTGTCGTTGGTTGTTATTGTTATTCTTTTGTCGATTTTCCCTTTTACCCTACAATTGTTGGTTGCCTTTCTTTCTTATAGACTAAATTGTATTAACACCCAAGGTTTGGATAGGAGTTGAGGTAGAATAAGCATGAGATGTGGCAGTGGGAGCATTATTAGAGATGGACATATGTCCCATTGGACTCACAACCTAATCAACCTTGTAGTTACAATAGATCTGGTAACACCATTAGCATTGGGACCTATCATTGACTTCTCAATATCAAATCTAGGGGTGATATGTATAATTTCATATTACATCCTAGACTCATAATAGATTAAGTCCAACTCTCGAGCTTTAAGGACAAACTTTTGTTTGGTAGTTGCACTCATCAACACTACATCCTTTGCAATATTGTGTATTTGAGACTTCACAAACCAATCTGCTAGGAATCAATTCCGTATTTCAGCCCTGATCATCCTATGATATCTCTTACACTAATTTATATGATTAGATATATGAGTGGACATGTTCTATCCCAAGGAAATCAAAATCTTAGTCCCAGTCTCATAGTGGATAGGTAATTGGAAGTGAGTTAATAAAGCAATTATCAAACAAGAAAAATTGTTATGAGATGCATGAGGCAACTTAATATAGAACTCAGTTGCTATCCTTACGAGGGTTCATTGGAAAAGGCACAACCTCATGTTGTCTTCCATCACAAAGTTTGAGGAACAACATAAATGAAATATCCTTACATGGTTGGAAGGGTATTCTTTGGCTTTACCTTCAAACTTTGGAATGTTTAAAAGAAGCTTGGTATGGATGGTTTCCGTGAAGGGTCATGGATAATCAGGTTATTGGTCAAATGAGACAAATCAATTAGACGAAGGGTTGTCAAAGATGGCAAGGGAGACATAAGCATTGAACGAGGGTTACCTAAGGTTATATCCATCTTCCCACTATGCATGGCACTGCCTCCTACATAATTGCCCCATTTGATGTTTCTAGAACTTACAACAAGCTCTATACTCATTTGATAATTTTTGGGATTATATCCCCCACCAAATGGAATTCCAAAACTAGGAACAATTGTGCTCTCGATATGAATTATTGAACTAGAAACATTTATACTTCCATTAAAGATACAAACCCAATAATGTTTCTAATCTCAATATGAAATTTGGTGGATGGGATAATTGCACTGACAATCAATATTACCAAAGAGACATTTCTACCATTTACAAGAATACTGACAAAAGGGTTTGCTCTACTGGTTAGCATCCTTATAGGGACATTATTTCCCTGGTCAATGAAAACACTGGGGTTGGTGGGGTTTTCAATTCTTAAACCCGAAGATCTGAGAACATTTGACATCCCCAGATTAGAATAAGGAAGATTAAACAAAATGGTAGAAAATTCATTCTTGGGAGGGAACTCTCCCACTTGGATGATAAGATAATCCACTAGACTAATTAGAGGAGGGATGAAATTCATCAAAGGAAAGTGATCAATGTCCTCTGCAATTGGTGGGTCAAATTCTCCTTAAGGAGGAGGAGGGGGATCCTTGTCACCTCTCACAGGGACTTTGTCGTCAAGGCCTTGCAAAATATTGTCCTCTCCTCCATCTCCAAAGGAAGGGTTCCCCTTATCTTAATCCCCTCTAATGAGGTTATTCAAAGTAGTTTGTGATTTTGCTTTTGATTCACTAAATGAGTGATTAGGAACTTCTAGTCTATGTCTTACCGAAGGTGGTCCTATGAATTAGAGAGGAAGACCCAAGTTCCTACTAGAATGATGGGGTGAGTGGTCAACCACTTTGAAATGTTGGGAGTGAGTGAAAAATTGCAAATCTCAAACAATAGGAACAAAACCTATGGTCTTCTAAGCACGACACCAATCAACAAACCATTGCAAAAAAAGACTTATAAAAGATGGCAACAAGCAAACATGCTCTTCCAAAATTCAACCCAAGGTGATAAAATCTTGATTTCCAACTAATAAAGAGATGAAAAGGGCCTTCTGAAGGTCAATTTGGGATGATGAGGGTCCAACTCCAACTAGCAAAGGTACAAGAAGTAGTGATAGTAACCCCACAAAGTTACCACCTAAGGTGTAAACTCCCTAAAAAGATGATATAGAATGGATCATTATATAATTTATCATCTATCTTGGTACTTTTTAGGTGGAAAAATTGGAAGAATTGACTTGCAAGGCCCATTTTAGTGGTAGGTACCAGTTTGTTGGTTTGGGGTTTGGAAACTTCCAAAGCTAATTTGGGGCATCAAATACTACTTTTTGGGGTCAAAACACTATGAACATAGACCTTATCTCCTCAACATTGTTCTATACATTGAAAGCTTTCTAATGGTGTAAAAATCACCTAAATTGGAGTTTGAATGCAGAAGTTATGCCTCCCGTAAGTTGACCTACCTTGTTCACCACCATGGAACCTAGTGGATTCCATGTCAACACCCATTACTCACACATGTTGGGCTATTCATCGATGGAATTTCAAGAATATTCTAGAGGGTCCAAAATCATGACACTAATTGAGGATTGAGGCATGCAAAAACTTTAACCCTAACCCTAGACAATTATCAAGCTATGTTAAATATTGGGCAGCTAAAAAAGGAAGGGTTCCATTCTTTTGGTATTTTTATTGTTCCATAGTTGAGTAGAGCATCCAGTAGTGGGATATTCAAGCATAATAGAGGAGGTAGAAGATTATGTAGCAGTCATTTAGGCCACAATGTCCATGGTAACTCCATGGTGAGTGCCCCTTTCTTTATACCCGCAATTCATAATTGAGAAAAAGAGAGTAGAGCATAGGCCTCACCTTTTTGTTGAGTTTTCTCCCATATTAGTTTCCCAAGTCACATATTATGTTCATTTGTGTGGATGGTGTGTTCATTTTCTTGTTTATTTCATTTTTGTTTCAATTATTTGCATAATTTTTAGCACTACACTAGTAATATTAAATATGAGATGTAAGGTAATAAACTACATAATAAAAGATTTTAGAATATTGTGAGAATTGTTCCAATGGAATATCCAAGGCAGTTTACAGAGCAAAAGAAGGGAACCTCTAGGGATGGTTCCAACATAGATATTCTATATGCCCCAGGTACCAGAAGAATTTCCCACTTGCAGTCACCTACGCAAAACCTAGGAGAGGCTGCTAAGCTTGCTTATTCATGATTGATAATTGAGTGGATCAGTCATGGGTTGGGATTTCACATTGGGTAGGGACATATAAGACTTCATCATGTGGTTAAAACTTCAATAAGAAGGCACCACTCCAAGTAACATGCCAACTTATCTAAAGTCCCCTATTAACATCCACCAACTACATAAGTGCGGGGGGATATCTCGACACTTGAACAACTTTCACCTAGTGCTCAACATCGATGTTATAGGCACTTTCTTGACAAGTGTCGCTCGCTACTAAAGGAATTTTACACTCTCTAGTCAACTTCTAGTTTTGTTTTAGTGCCCTTGGAAAATTAACTCTTGAAACCTACTATCGAGGCCCTATACCTAGACCACTATTGGTTTTCTATCAAAGAAAATAGTCTAGTTCATTTTAATTAAGCATTGGTTTTAGGGGATTTAATTACTCAAATAGGGTACATAGTACATGACTATTGATGTTTTGATAGAAAGTGTTAAAATGAACAAAAGAAAAATGTGAAATGAATGTTTTCTTTTAGACAATGCAACTCATACACACTATTATTTAACAAGAAGCACTGTGATTTCTTTAACCATGACGAAGTTCAAGATGCAAAATGATATTTATATTCTTTTTTAGACTTATATAACACTTCCAAACTCTAAATGCAACCTATTGAAAACACGAACTTGAAATGCAAATCTAGCTCAGAACATTGAACTCAAAATTTCCCTCTTTTTTTTTTTCCTTGTGAAGGCGATAAAACCTATCATAACTCAATTGTCAATTGATAGTGAGGATAGTAATCATTGGCTGCTATCCATGAATGCAGGCCGACTCATCACCATTATTTGAGTAAAACTACACCATCTAAACTGACCCGCTAGTGGTCCATAAGGGGGTAGACTTCCACTCTTGCTAAATGCCTCTAGGTCTTAGGTCATTGACATGTTTCCTTATGTCTAAGGAAGAGGATCTCGTAGTGAATCAAAAGAAGTTTTAGGTCTTACTCCAAGACTAAAAGGCGGTTTTAGCCAAGGTAGTTTCCACAAAAAATTCAATGTCCCTTGTGGTCATCGTTGAGGATACCTCCAGTGGGGTCATGTGTTTTCTAATAACATTTAGCCGCAGTCCCATACATGAGACTAGATACTACCCCTACAAAGAGAAATATGTTTCATTTTTATTTTTTGAAAACAAGCTGAAAATTCTCTTTATCAATGAAATCAAAATGGTAAAAAGAACTGAGTCATGATCTAGAGGGATTCTAGATAGAGAAAAGAATCTCCATGTTCTAGAGAAAACCCCTCAAAACCAGATATGAATTTTACAGGTTCATAATTTTTTTCACTCTATAGGTGTGCTCATAGGGGCTTGATTGGTAACCTGCATGCTACTCATGCTTTGCAAGTGAGAAACTAGCAATTCCAAGAAAGCAATTAGGGGCTAGTAAAAAACAACTTGTGAGCATCTTGCAACTGTCACTAGAATAACTAACAAACATCAACCAAAAAGGTAGAAAATCACTAACATGCTTAAAAATCATAGTTAATTTTATGTCTATAAAAATGTTTATAAGTACAGTAAAAGATCCCAGAAACCAACTAAAAAGGATAAACTAAAGGAACTAGGAAAAACCAACCCAAAAGAGAAAGAATTCTAATAATTCTTCCCTATTGGGGTTGCCATTTCTATTAAATGGAATGTTGTTAGGGAAAATGATTCAATTCCTTAGCGAGGGGGCTAGAACCTCACTAACAGAGTAGAGATAGATTCTTGGATCTTCTTTCCTAGTTAACACTTTATAAGTGAAATGATAAGAAAGAGAAGGGGAATACCTGGTGGTTATAACCCTAATCCTTGGTTTCAAATGTTAGTAAGTCAAGTGGATTTCAAACACAAATTTCCTCTCAATACCTGCACATAGCCAAGTAAGAACACACTTTTCTCATTCTCCATTAAGCATTTCAAACGAACAACAAATATTCAAAATCATTAATTAAGCTAATATCATGCTTATTAATTCCACATCAATTCCATACTATAAATGCAATATCAATGACAATAAATTGCACTGGGGGGGTGGGGATGAAGAGAGATTTGCATATATAATGTTTACGAAGTTTACACAATATCGCACATAAACTTGATTTAGTTGCAATAACTTCATCACCCAAGGCTGGGTTCCTCGAACCTTGGTGACCTTTCAAACTCAATCACAACAGAAGGACATCAATATCATGGTAGTAGAGGAACCAAGGGGTGGCTCAATAAACCTCGAGATGGACTTAGTCAAACTTGGAGAAAAACAAGGGTTTCTCTCAAGATGAGGAATGGGACAAAGGGGTTTCTTATTTAATCTTGTATATTTTAGAAAAATCTTCCAAGAATAAGGAGAGGGTGTAACCCTCTCCCTACCATGAAACCTCTATTTATATGCTTTGGATTTGGTTCAAGTAGTCAAAGGTCGAGATCTGGGTTGTATAGGTGTATGCCATCCACTTCCTCCTCTCAAAGCTTGTACTTTTTATACGATTCATATTTTTTAAGATTATTTCAAGGGTGCTTGCATGTTGCCAGTTGGCAACTAGTGAGTTGCTTACAGGTTTCTTTAAGGCAAAGTAGGGGCACAACACCAACATAGGAAAAAGCAATGGCTCAATTGTGCTCAAAGGGCCAAGGATGACCAAAATCATGTATAACAAGCACCAAAATGGTAAAATAATCATTCCTTACTTGACATGATCTCCACTAAGAGCCTAGGGAATGTGGTCTAGAGGACAACCACAAATCCGAGTGAGTTTAAAGTTATCAAATAACCACACATATGTAGAAAACTATCCATGGCATTAGATTACACACACATTCATAATTGAGATAGAAAGATAACATAAGAAATCTCTTCCATTAATCATCAAAATGGGGAATACATAATAGTATAACAAAAAAAAATGATATATTGAGGAATATTGCATGACAAAGTTGTTAGAAGAACGATGAGGCCAAATCCCAAATGCGAGATGATTAAAATATCTAAGAGAGTTAACATAGTGCATATACAAGCACTTATACAAATTTTCCAAGACGCAATTACATAAATGGTTGGCCCACCATAGCAATATTGGGAGATTGTAGATATTATTATGATTGACCTTGAATGCCATTGGCATTCAAGGTTGTAGTTCCATGGATTGAATACTAAAAGTCACACATATGAAGCCACTAAGGTGTGCACACATAAGCCATTGAGGTGCACATGTGCATGTTGTTGAGGTGTATGTGTGTGCTGGAACTTGGCATGCACAATTGGAATGTAGTTGCACTAGATGTCGTAGATGATTTACAATAAGGTAGGGGATTTGCCTCTTGACCTTACACATCAATAGCAACAAGAAGTTATTAGGGGTACTGCCCCTTGGACCTCATGGATGGGTTTTGTGTACCCCATCCTTTGGTGGGTGCACATAACTAGAGGTGATGAGGTGGTCTATGCACAACCATATGTGTTTATGCTCGAATCATGGAAGATACACTAGTAGTTTAGAGATCGAGGTCTATCAGTCCATTTTTGCCACATTCCCACTACCCATTGAATTTACTATAACCTCATTAGAGCATGTGTTTTTGCTCCTCGCATGATCATATAAATTAATATAATATATCATGTAATTATTGTGCCTTAAACACCATTTTTTTATATATCAAGTAAATCTCACTGGATAAGGGGGTGAGAGACGAGTTCTTTTATATTTATCGTACCTACTATTATGCTCCAACATTCCAATAATTATTTATGTGGTTTGTTGTGCATTTTTGGCATGCTTATTTATTATTCTTTAAGGAATTTGTTACTATGTTTGTATTAATACTAAATAGGTATACTTTGAATCAATTATCCACAAAGTAAACAATTAACTTCACACTAAACACTATTGCAACACAATAGCATTGAGTACATCTTTCCCTCATGGAGCCATGTTGTCATAATTCGACGTGTTCGGATTGCCAAGGCAAAGAGCCTTAGCAAATATGGAAAATGGAGCAAAGATTCACAACCCAAGCAAGAGTAGCAACAAAGTATATATGAGCAGTTTAAAAGATCCTCATAATGATAGAGAAGAAACCCTCAAATGACAACTTAAAGAGGAGCCAAGGCTAGATCTCCATGCGTGAAAGGGTTTGGTGGAGAAGTAGCATGATTTCCCTCACTCCCATAACTTTTAGGGTCATAGAAACATTACATAGTACCATAGACATCATAGAATATGTAGTAACTCAAAACTCTAAAATCTCTAGATCGAGTCTCCCTTTTGAAGCAAAAATGTCTCTCATTTTTATAAACAATGATCATGCTTATCTGATTACGCAAGTATACATGATTATGTCGACTTTTATCTCATATGGTGTGCCATCTTATTGGTATTTCTTTCGACTACATATGATAACAACTTTGCATGATCTTCAATATAATTGTGACATAAAATAATAAATAAAACTTGAAAAACAACTTCAAATTTTTGATTGGATTTAAAGTAACTATCCTCAAGGAAACATAAAAGGGTGACTATGAGGATCGTATGAATGGATAGGGGAAGACCCTGGTTAGGAGACTTTTAACTAGATCGCTAAAAGATAATGAAAATACAAAGACAATTAATCTAAGCAATGAACATCTTACATCAAAAGGTGAAACTAAACCTTTGAAACTAAAACTTAAATGGCTTGCAGTAACACAACTGTAAAATCTGAACCGAATGAAGATAAACATTGAAATTAACCATACTTTTACACCAAAGTGTTTGTTAATGGTTCTATATATTCCTCAATTTTATATGTTATCAACGAACTCCCATTTCTGAAAGTTTGATAAAAATATATTTTCCTCCACTAACTTTAATTTTATATATAATTAGAGAGAGTGTACTCCATTAACAATACAATCATTTCCTTCGAACAAAGCGAGTGTACTTCATGGCGATACAATCACTTACTTCGGAGAAAGCGATGGGTCCATGCACTCCAAATTTTAATTAAATGAATTCATGATTTACACTGAGGGGTCATTCGAATATTTACCCTATTTAAAGCACAAAAAAGCCTGTTACTTGTTAGTTTCCCTCCAAATTAAGCGAAATATTGCTGGGGTCTGTGAGATTATTAAAGCTTTTTCTCCTTCCAAAGACTGGATCCGGGGTACGTTGTTTTTACCAGTCATTTCTAATTTTCATAGATAGCTGCATCTTCTAGCAGTTCCAATTAGCCGACAATATTTTTGCACATCATCTTCCAAATATGCACACTGGTTGGCCTTGTTCGCTTCCAATTCTATGGTCCAAAGTTGGTCTTGTATATTGTGTTGATTATGCGGTTGATGTTTTCGCCTGAAAATACTGTGAGCTCTTAATTCCTGTGAAATAATTCTAGGGCAGACGATAGATTGGTTTAAATAGGTAAGACTATATGATATCCGTCATATTGGAGTACATCCAGTGTTGGGTTTAGGACGTATTGCATTGCATGTGATTCTTTGGGTGGGATTTGGTATCAGGGGCTTTGTTTGGAAATTGTAAGCCTCTTACAACTAGGCCAAAGTTGACTTGTTGCATCTCTGCTTCATAGCCCTATATGTTGTTTAGTAACTCAAATTTCATTCTCTACAGAGAGCTTCTATACAATTGATTGCTCTTTAAAACAAAATCCAGTGGCAGCAAGAAGATGGTTATCTTATCTACTATGTACACAGGCCCACAGTTTGAGTCATCTATTTGTATTGGGTTATTGTATGTGGCACAATTGACCATTTAGTTTGTCAAGCCAGGTGATCATGAATTTTAGGTTCCTTTCTAGGGCGAGTAAAGACAGGGAA
>WSFP011436729.1:0-21016 GCA_009831015.1 Picea engelmannii
ATATAATGTCTGTACTACATATCATTCCTATGTTGCATAACTCTCTAATTATTTCTTCTTTACATAATTTTATTGTCAGATGGCAGAAAAGGAGGTATTGGAATACAACGCTCAGTTTTCAGAATATTTGTTTTCTCTTGAAACAGGTGATGAATAAATAATTGTTTTGGTTGAAAATACCAATCAAATTCAAGGTACGAACTTCTATATTTATTCTTTAGACCAAAATGCTAAAACAAATATCTTATGAAGTCTTAATACGGTTGTGCTCGTGTGAAAAACAGTCACCTAGTCAAACATTATAAGGACATAAGTCTCTAAAATTTACGAATCAAAAGAAAAGAAGAATAAAGAAACTTGATAATCAAGTATTAGGATTAGGTGTAAATAAGAGCCCTCCCAAAACCTCTGACTTCTCGTTCTGTTCCCATCTAGCATATCTGAAAGCTTTTATTCTATCCCGATTTGCACTCCCTACCCTAGAATCTTCACAGAAAGGAAGATTTCACCTTGACTCACCAAGCTTAAAAGACTAGATCTTCAAAACAAGAGTGGGAAAAAATCTTTATGATTCCTCTGATTTTAACTGAAATAAAGTATTTCTATGCTAATCCTGACTACTTTATCCCTTCTATCAAATTTTAACTAATTAGTTTCGCTCAAAGAAAATCCATGGAAAATTAAAATCCCCTCGTAAAAACTTCCCTACAGGCCAAGGTGTTTTGAAGGTCGAGAGAGGATTAGTCCAAAGTAAATCAAAGTGAACTGACATGCCTTCATTGCTAAATTATAAACATATATCATCCATTGTATGATGCATACAAATTGATTTACCTCACTTCAGAAATATTAAAATATGAGACAGATGGTGAAAGGAAATTCATAATTTGATTGCCCCCATTCTGTCCAAAGAGATGATGAAAGGAAATTCATTTAAATGATTTACCTCATCTCAACAAAGCGAAAATTGAAGTGGTGAAAGGAAATTCATTGGGAAATGTAGATAACTTCATCGGGGTACTGAAGAGGCTCACTCACAGTGAAGCAATGTCTATGATATATGCAAGGTTGTTGTATATTTATATAATGTACTCAGGTAGCTAGTTTTATTTTCGACCTAATTTATATTCTAAACCAATAGGGGACTCCCTAAACTAAATTGTTAAATAAACTTTACCTTGATACGAACAAAATCGACCAGATTATGATAGATCAATTAAGGTTGTTTTGATTATCTTAAATAGACCCAAAGTCAGTTTCAGGAAAGGGGGAAATATTAATATCCTAAACTCAATATCGATGAATGATTGAGTTTTTGAATTTTTTTTGGGACACGAATAAAGTCTAAAGTCCTTCTGTATGATTTTTCAAAGGTGTTTCCCAGAAACCCAATGATGACTCCATTTAACCAATAAAGGCACTTGGTCTACTTTTCTTCTACGCCTCGCAGGGAGACGCGATCCGCAAATGGAGCCTATGTTGAAACACATTTAAAATTATAAGCCTAAAGCTTCATCCTATCTTTTTAATCTATCTCAGAGTCTCTCTCCAAATGATAAATCGATTTTTTTTTTAGCCTTAACACACACACAAGGTCCATCGTCGATTAAGTTCCTGCACTGATTGAACGATTCCTTTTTCGCGAGCTTGTGGAGCCACCTGATTATAAAGGGATCAAGCCACTAGAAAATACTTCAGAAATCTGTACTTCGGAGTTTCGAGCTTCGGGAATTTCGCCATGTCGCATATTCAAAGTTTCGATACCCAAAAGATGTTAAAAAAATCCTAGTCACCTTACACGTATACCTTCCTAAGATTTGATACATCAGTATGAGTAGTGGCCTGTCGAAAATTCAATAAAGTTAATTCACCGACGCACAAAGCGATAAATACCTAAAAACTAAAACCCAATTAAAAGTTAAATATTAATTTAGTGCATTCAGAGTTCGGATATTCACCATTCCTCATACTATAAATTTACAAAGTCCGAACTCCCGAAATACTTTAAACACTAAGCAGGGTTAATTAAAATTAAGAATAATTATCTGATGTTTAATCACTTCAGGAATTCAAGTTTCGGGAATCCTATCTCGAGCTATTATCTAATATCCTGAAGTCTGAAAACCTAAAAAAGACTTAAAGTTAAATACAATTATTTAATGAGTTAGATACTATTATCTCATGATTAATTTTTCGCTAAACCGTAGCTCGGGTAAATTCAAATTTCATTCATTCAACCTCCCAATCGCGAACCACGAAAAAATAATTGAATTAATAACGGATCTGCAACAATGATTTCAAATAAGATCGTGGATCACTGCCTAGATATTTTCATTAAGGAAAGTGAATACATCATCAGTAAAGGTATTCGTAAAAATGATACACTTAAGGTGAATAACGATATTGGAATTTGAATTCTAATTTGCATTTCTTGCAGAACAACAAGTTTTAGCAATCTAAGAAATTTACGCATTCCGCTGTAACAGGTAGCACAGTGATGAGCTTACTACTATCATGGCTCCACGGAAAACAGCTAAAGCGGCTTGTGAAAAAAAAAACCCAAAAACAGATGTCCTCTCAGACACCTCATCGAGAGTTGTAGATACCATGAAAACCTGGACACGGGTGTTTGATATCCTACAACACGAGTTGATTAACTGCCTAGAAGAATAGGGCTATGAGGTGACCGAAACTCAGGTGACGAAGCTCAAATATATAGCTCAGTCAGAGCTACATAAAATAGCCATGCGGTCAAGTCTTACACCATATAACAACATGATAGGTTGGGGCCTAGAGAACATTAACGTCTCAATTAGGAGCATCCACAATTCATGGAATGTTGTTGTTGGGTATTTCCGACTGGAGCATATACAAGTCATGTAGAAATTATCCCCAGCTTTCAAACGCAGTTACAATGTTGCTTTCCTAAAAGAGTTAAATGAAGAAGAATGCACGCAATATGGAAAGAACTACCCTGACTTAATCAAGGACTGGTGGGCATGCCCTAAGAAATTTAGAGCAGATACCCATGGAATATATTCCACTGCATCACTAGATGTCCATATGATGTTATGTAGACTTTTCAGGAAAGAAAACTCTTCTCAACTCCTATTACCATGGGTACCTATCATGCATGAAGTTGTAGAAGGTTTTTCTTTCAATTGGACCAAGATATTATTGGAAACTTTGGCCAAGGAAATCACAGAGTATCAGTCATTGAAATCCAAAGGGAAACCTTTCTCTTTCTACACATCGGCATATATTATGGATTCCATTTGTTTTATGACATTGTTTCCTTTGATGAGTTGGAGTTGGCCTCCAACCAACATTGAGCCCATACGTTTCTATCACTCTAAGCCATGGGAGGATAAAGCAAAAGATTTATTCTATGAAATATGCAACTATGTGGTGGTGTTGATGCATATCGCTCTCTACAGTTGTCCACCTCCCATAATTTCAGACAAGATCATGGCCAACCTCGGGAAAATAGTGGACTGGTATATTGAGGAACATTTCTCCTACATCAAGTTTTTTGGGTGTTCAGTTCCCCCACATGCTTTACCAAAATTTCTACTAGATTGGTTGGTGTTCCGAGAGTTATCATATCAAACTGTGACAGGAAGAATTAGTAAAGAGTTAAAAGAAGTGCAGAAAAAGGTATGGTCGACCTTCCCTTTAAAAGTTGGTATGTTCTCATTGTTAGATTTCGGCCATTCAAAAGTGGAGTTTGTAGCCCTAGAAGAAATTAAGCAAGTTGATATTGAGTTCAAGAAGCATGATCCCCAGAATATTGTGGCAAGCCACTTGGATCAGTATAATCTAAAGAGATACAAGCATGGATATTCCCCATAGGATGAAATATTCCAGGGAGTAAGGTCATACTAGGAGGTGTTGAGCAGGGTTCAAACTCTGATTCCAGATCAATTAGTCGAGTTCTACAATTTTGAAAGACATAGAAAAAATATTTTTCCTAAAGTCTTATAGGGAGAAACCCATACACCTCCATCCACACAGGAAGTTGTGCCTCAGGGTTTAGAAACAGGGGTTCTAGCAAACATGACGCTCAAGGGAATCCAAAGAAAACTAAAGACTTAACGCAGAAGAGGGATACTACATTTTCAAATCCACCAGGTGATCAAGAAAAATCTCAATCCGAAGCTTCGTTAAAAAAGGGACAGGATACATCACCGTCCACACAAAATAAACCGACTACCAACACAACAAGGCAACAGTCGTCCACTGAGATAGGTAGCCCTATCAAGTCATTAACACCATTACAGTCCAACCAAGGAAATCCAAATGTTGAAGTCACATTTATAGAAGACCTTACTATGATTGTCGCAGAAGAAATGCCTCCCTGAAACTTATTTTTCAACAAGAAGAGGAGGGACATAGTTAAAAGAGATACACATCAAAAGGGTGGTGTAGTTTTCAAAAGACACAGAGTGTTGTATGATGGACAAGCCTAAGATGAGACAAAATTCTCTATGGAAATGGTAGGCTTATTGGGGGTTTTTCCATGGAAAGCAAGGGTTTAGTAGGGACTCTAGCAGAACAACTGAAACAGAGAAATATATTAGTAAGACAGTTGCAGGATCAGATGGAAACTGTGGAAAGAGATGTGAGAAATCAGATGAATAAGGATTTTGAACAGATTAGAGCCTATGATAGGAAGGAAATTCAACAACTCAAAACCAACCTTGATAAGAATTCACAGTCCAACAGAGAATTAATCACTCAGCAAGAAGAATTGATCAAACAACTTCAGGCCAAGGTGCATTTAGTTGAAGTTGCAAGATTGGAGATGGAAGCATTCCAATCTCATGCATTAGAGGTGCACGAAAAGCCATAATTATCCTAGCAGAACCTTTTTACGAAAGTAGAAGTTGTTCAAAGATGTTATTGGGTGGAAGACCTTTCTTTAAATGAAATTTAAATTAAGGAAAGAGAAGCCACCGAAGCTCGATCTATGTTATAGGAGGCCATTTTAATAGAAGCAAAGGTTGAAATAGCAAAGGTCCCTCGATTGTCTCTTTCCGAGAAAACCCAAGGCAACGTAATCCTGAAGACCTGGGAAACAAATCTGGTTGAAAGAAAAAGATTAGCCAAGGAAGTAAATAAATCTTGTGAAGAAGCATTTTCTTCACTCGACAAAGGGTTAATGGACGTTGAAAGAGATAGTATCTCCAAGGCCCTGGGGCAGATTGATATAGCAAAAAATCAACTTAATTCTAAGACAAGCATAGAAGAAGCCTGGATGACCATCCAACAATTGAAACAAATCGACCTTATATAGATTAACAAGTGGATAGTAAATCCCAGTTTACAACTACAGGCTGTATCTTTGGAGGAAAGGAAAATACAAGACAGGTTGCCTCATATAGAAAAGAAGTTGTATATTCTTTAGGCCAATGAAACAACAGAACCTTCCAGGTTAGTAGTGTAGTTAGTTATCCAATGTATCCAGTGTGTCGAACATGAGAAAGCCAACACATATGGAAATAAATGAGACAATCTAAGCATAATATTTACACAGGTCATAATCGGGTGCCAATTGTTTCCAAGATGGAAGATATGGAGAAGAAATGTCTCTGTGTGTAGGCAAAGAGATAGAGGATATGTGGATGGAATCTTTCAGTTTTGCATGTTTTAATATTTAATACTTTCATGAGAAGTCCAATTGTTTTAGATTAAGCAATTTTGTATAAATACATAAATGAAAGGCTCATTCCAGGCTGCTTCTTGCCGATTGTAACATAGAAGACTCTCCTTATAGAGTATTAATACAAGTGCAGACAAAGATTCCAAATTTTGTTCGAATCTAGGTTATGTGCCTCTTTGTCTTTCATTGCTCATTTCCTTTATGTATTCCTAAATAAATGTTGATTCCAATTTAGTAATACAACTACTGATTTATTATTGTATCAATAATTTATTCAATAAGTAGATTTTCCCCTGTAATTACCGTGAGTAATACAAGAGCTACTTACTGTGTGAATTTCTGTATTTTTATGCTTTATTCAAGGTTATACTAATCTACTTTCTTCTACTGCAACAAGGTGGGACTCTTCTGTAATTGATGCCCTGCTTTGTTTCACAGTTTTATTATTATCCTTCACTTCATTTATTATTTCAATTTTGACTCAGATACGAAATGCGGCCTCTGGTTGTTACATGATTAATTTCATTAAGGAACTTTTCTCATATAACCGAGGTAGGAAAAGAATTTTAAAACACACTCTCAAACAAATTTCTTGATGCCTGACATTATCCTTTGAGCCTTAAGTTTAATCTCAAGAACAACAACAATCATCACATATATTGCCTCATTACCATATAGGTGTTCATATCCTCAGTGAAGATATTTGTATCTTCAATCCTGAATTTCCTTTCACCATCCCATTATTTAATATGATTTCATTAATTTTGAGATGAGGGAAATCAATTAAATGAATTTCCTTTCATCATCTCTTTTGGACAAGATAGGAAATTAGTTTTTAATTTCCTTTCACCATCTATCTTAATATTTTATTTATCTCTGTGGGATGGGGGTAATCAGTTTATTTAAAACACTATGGGATGGTAATTGTTGAAAATATGTAATTAAATAGAACTGCCTACATTGTAAAAATAACCCTGAGATTAATATCTCTTCAAATTAACCACATATTTTCCTTATGAGTAAAATAATAGTTTATAAGATTCCCTTGAGAAAAGTATCAATTATGATCTAATGTCAAAGCTACGGTTTCAAGAAATTACCCCAAATATATCAATTCAACATAGATAAAGAAAAAAACAAATTTTAACCTTACTTGTAAAAATGGCATGTTTGAAATTTTTGTCTATCAATTAATTCTATCATTTTTGTAGAGATTAGGGTAAAGGTAAGTGATAAACAAAGTTTGGTTTTACTTATTCAATCTAAATGAATCTAATCAATAACATGATTATTACTAAGTTTGTAAACAAACTAAAACAAAATATCTATAAAAATTGAAAAACAACATTGCACACTGAAAAGAAAATGCTTGATTTCAATCTTATTTAAATACAATTTTGATCCTATTCTAAATTTATGAAATACTTAATCAAGTGATATCATATTTCCAATTTAACCAGAAAAACATTTCATTAATTGAATTGTAAATTATTTCTCTACAAATGATTGAGAAAAATAATAATAAATGCAGCAGAAGAATAATGGGTGCCTACCATGCAATTGATTTTCATACTTACAATGGTCGAATCATGCATGGATGATTTTAGGGGATAAATTTCGCTCATGGGCTAATTTTGCATGGTTTTTGCCAAAAAAATATTCGTTATTCTAAAAATGATTCGCCCAAATTCTATAGGATAAAATTATTTTACCTAAAAACTCTTCAAACGTTTATACAAACTATATAAAATCCTTTATAAATTTGAATATTTTTACAAAAATATTGCTAAACATTTCTAGTTGTCATATGAGGGATTAGTAAGATTCTTCAAGGTTTCTACATTTTAAAATAAATTTCCATCCTTAAAATCATCCCTCGTCAAATTTTAAGCAACCCACACAACCTAATGATTTCAAGTAGACTATAAAAGGATATTCATATTGATAAAATAGAGTCACTTAGTCATGCATTAGTATATCATCTAGGTTCAAAAAGTTAAAGTATTTTTCTAGGATCTCGATCTCAGTGAAGAGGAAAGGTTTCTCCACAAGTGTATCTCCATGTTCAAAAATTTCATCAAACTCCACATCTTTAAGAACAATTCAGAACAATAAATCTGCTTGACATTCTTCATGAGAGGTTTCATATTCATCATGCACTAGTGATATACAAAGATGTTTATTTTCAAAAAATAGCACTATTGATTCTAAAGGTATCTCTTAGGAATTCATTTTTACTTGAAAAGGATTCTGATAATTTCCTTTAACTAAAAGGCAACAACATATCCTCCTCAACTCTAATTCTATAAGGACTACCCGGAGATTCCAAGATGTCTTCTTTGTTGCTTTCTTGAAACTTTATTTCAAGGTTATCATATAGAAGATCACTATTGTAAAATTCCATGTGTTTTGATGTAGAAATATGCTCCTCATAATATTGATATTTGTCATATACATGTTGATTATTCAAACTTTTTAAAACTTCAAAACACCTATCATCAGCTTGAAAGAATTCTAGCTGTGGTGAACAAATATATATTTTTTCATAATCATTATCATTAATAATAAAATTTTGAGAAATTTGATGACTTAGAAAAATATTTTGTTCCTCACTGGTTGATCATAATCAAATTCTTGAACAAAATAAGAATTTTCCAAACATATTTCATCGAAAATTATATGATATTCTTCATCTTCGTTCCTATGAAACAATTGTTCTCCCATCCCTTGATCACCTTACCCATAAGAAAATCCATGAAATCACCTACAAAATGGATACAACAATCAGCTTCCCAATCATTGAAATGTTATGGATTTGAAATATAATGATTTTTGTCACACACCCACAACGGCATAAATAAAATTTTCTCCTTTACTTAAGGCTCAGAATCCCCGAGTTCCTATAGGGGCCTAGTGCAGGCTAGCTCTTCCTGTCGAAACCTTCACTAAACGAATCCACAGGACCTTTTATTGAAACTCACCATCATATAATTCAAGCACCAAGCGCAGGCTTCACCTCCATGAAATCATCGGCTGGGACCACAGACCTTACTAAAAGGTGCTTGTCGCATTTCAATATATCAAGACTCCATATGTTGAGTTTCTCCCCCTTGACTCCTTCAAGTCATGAAACCTGAAATGGGCTTGACAGAATCTATATCCTCCTTAGGCTTCCATCCATACGACCATTCTCCATGACCACACACTAACACCAAAAGGTGCTACCGGAAATCACATTTCAGGATTCCTGTTGCAAGGAAACTTGGTTCCCCAATCCCCAAAACTTGAAAACCAAGGCTAAGGTTTCTTAGATCCTCCCCTTACTCCTCTACTCGCATGACCCTTCGCTCAGAACCGGGGGTCAACTCCTAGAGATGCGTTGGGATTCCCGTGTTTTGGCGAATCCACGGACGACGCTCCATTGTTCTCCAAATTTGCAATCCTTAAGGGTCTGACAAATTGGATCCTACGGTCCAGATCCCCCTGCCAACCAATGATACAGATTTAATCTCAACGTTCCCTTTTTCGGGACTCTGGCGGAGTCTTCACCTCCCCACTCCTGATTTCGAAACCAAGAAATGGGTTGGGCATCAGATCAATGACCCTGACCCAACCGTGATCCAAGGACTCTGTTTCAAACCAGAGTTGCATCCTTCTGCAATTTGAGAAGCAAGGAGCAGAGTCCTTCCACCTCCAGAAATCTAGCTAAGTCATATCTAGTGACACCTACCCTGAAGATGGTCGGTCATGATTCTATCGTGAACTCTCCTTTCATGAAATTGGGGGAGTCTTCACTCTCGTTCTTCTGGTAACTAATTTCCTGATGGATGTAGATCGCCCTCCATGTGTCTCTCCCGATGGACGGTTTTGATTACTTCGGGCTTTCAGGACTTTGACGAGTCCACTCTCCTGCCTACACAAGGGTTAATCTCTATACATCAATGGCTCTAAGTCATTCCACAGATCAATAGCCCAAATTTTGCTGAGATTTCACATTTCGTGAATCCTTAAAAATCCATCTGTTGACTCTTCTGATGTGTGAGTCAGTGAAATTCCTATTTCCCCCCACGTACCCCTTTCGATGGATGCTCAAGGTATCTCCCCATGGATCCTAGGATCTATGGTCCCAATTTCCTTCGTTACTTGCGAAGATTGAAGGGGTCGATGTGTTAACGCCTGCATTCCTTCTCTAGACCCATTGGTCCTGACAAACCTAGGATACTCCCGAAAGAATCTTGTCCGTTCGTCTAGAAAATGAAAGGGTCTACCCTTTCGCTAATTGGTCTTGCTATCCTTTCTAAATTTAGGTGACGAAATTCAATTTCTCAGAGCTTCAATTTACCACGACTCTGAAACCTTCAAGAGATAACTCCTTCTTGCACAGGGTTTCTAGACCCAGATCACATGAACCTTCAGATGGTTCTTGGGAAATTATCTGATATCTTAGTCAGGTTTTTGGATAAGGGCTTGGGTACTTTTCAAAGTCCCTAGGTTGTTGAACTGAAGGAAGTGCCTTCCTCATTCGCTAAGCTACAAACTCTGGAATAGGGGTGAAGTAAACTCGTGAGTTTACTATAACGGTAGCCATTTCAAGGAACTCACTCTGACTCTGGAATGTGAGGAAATTCCCCGGGAAAGGTTCCTTTAGGAAATTAAAACAGAACATAATGAAAATCAAGTAGATGGGACAATTCTCAAGTGAATGGACTCGTACTCTGGACTTATTCATTCTATACATAAATCGATTATGGACATATAAGTATAAGCATGCATCCATTATTTCTAATCCAAAACACAAGGTAATCATTTCTATACAGAAACCATTTATGAGCATATAAAACACGAGCATGCATCCATAATTTTCAATTCAAAATACAAGGCATGAAACACTTATTAGAACCACAAGAGGTGATGCGACTGCTGAGAGGGGTGCTCATTTCCACCCAGCCATAGGCTCAGCCACTCCCAATGGATTTATCATTGGCCACCCTTGAGCTTAGGCCACGATGATTTGAGATTCAACCTCTTACTTCCATCTCAAAAGAAGTTAGGGATGAAGGTTACTCTCCTTCTCCCCATACAAGAATACATGAGGATGAAGGTTACTCTCCTTCTCCTAACTCAGTCTCCATTGTCTATGATCAGAACTCACTTTTTTCCCCTTCAATCCTTCCTTGGACCCGAGAGTTTCTTCTCTCGTCCCTCCCTTCTTTGTTAGCTCCTTCTCTGTCCACCACACTTCCCTTCTTGCCTTCCTCGACAAGGTTGCATGTGGCTTGAATTCCCCCCCATATGTGGTCAGGTCCAGAAGCCCTCTGATGGGTAGTCTACCCCATCCCTCATTAACTCTTGAGGAGGCCCTTCCCACCTACCAGCCTGATGGGAATTCATTTATGGGTAGAGGGTTTTTCTGATATGAGCAACATTAACTCCAGTAGGGTACTAGTTCGATGGAGGTTATCGCAACCATTCCAGGTGCCCTCCACCACCTTTTTATTAGCAATCGTGGCCTCTCTTTCTTAGCATGTCCCCTCTCTCAGCAGTCATGCAACATGTCCCAGAGGTGAAGACTCCGCCAGAGTCCCGAAAAAGGGAATGCCGGGATTAAATCATGACCATTGGTTAGCAGGGGGATCTAGACTATAGGATCCAAGTTGTCAGAACCTTGGGGATTGGAAATTTGGAGAACAGTGGAGCGTCGTCTGTGGATTCACCGAAACATGAGAATCTCGACGCTTGTCTAGGATTTGACCCCTAGTTCTGACCAAAGCGTCATGTGAGTAGAGGTGTAAGGGGAGAAGCCAAGAAACCTTAGCCTTGGTTTTCAGGTTTTGGGGATTGGGGAACCAAGTTTCCTTGCAACAGGAATCCTGAAATGCGATTTTCGGTAGCACTTTTTGGTGTTAGCATGTGGTCATGGTGAATGGTCATATGGATGGAGGCCTAAGGAGGAGCTAGAACCTGTTAATCCCATTTCGGGTTTCGGTACTTGAAGGAGTCATGTGCCTTTATAGTGGGAGGATGTGCCTTTATAGTGGGAGGAAGTGCTAGCCTATAGGCTACAGGTCCCACTCTATCTAGGACTTCAAAGGGTCCACAATACCGAGGTGCCAACTTCGCATAGGCTCCAATACTCAGGGAACTCTTTCAGGGTCTAACTCTGAGATAGACATGGTCTCTGACTTTGAATTCTCAGAGGGTTCTCTTTCTGTCGACGTAACTTTTATGTTGGTCCTGAGCAGTTTTCAGATTTTTCCTTATCTGCACTACTTGTTGTTCCATTTCTCTCAGCATTTCAGGTCTGATTGTAATTATTTCCACTAGATTATTCTAGTTTATTTGGATCTTATATTGTCTACCATAGAGGGCTTCAAAGGGACTCATCTTTAAAGATTCATGATAATCGTTGTTGTAGGAAAAATCTACCAATGGTAGGTAGTCTTCCCACTTCTTAGGCTGATGCATTATGTGCATTATTAGCATGTCCTCTACTATTTGGTTTACTCTTTCTGTTTTTCCATTAGTTTGAGGGTGATAGGATGTGTTTAACAACAATTTAGTCTCAAAACTGGCCATTATGGATTTCCAAAATCTTGAAGTGAATTTGGTACCTCTGTCAGATATAATTTCCTTGGGCATGCCATGCAATCTGAATATCTCCTTCATGAAGATGTTGGCAATATCTATTGTCTTGCAAGTTGACTTGACAAGGATGAAATGGGTAGACTTAATTAGTATGTCCACCACAACCATGATTGCGTCATTTTTCTTGGTCGACTTTGGTAATCTGGTGATGAAATCCATGGAGATGGTTTCCCATTTCCATTCTAGAATTGGTAGGGACTATAACAATCCTGTTGGATGTCGGTGCTCTTCCTTAACTTGCTGGAATTCTAGGCACTTAGATAAATAGTTAGCTATGTCTTTATTTAACCCAGGCCAATAGAATTGTTTCCTAGTGGTCGTGATCATCTTCGGATATCCTGGGTGACCAGTATATGGTCTCTTATGTAGTTTATCCATTATGAACCTCGTCAAGTCGTCACAGTTTGGAATATACAACCTATTTTTGTAGGTCAACAACCCTTCCTTGAGCATTTGGTAGCCTTCATACTTCATCCCTGTAGGCTCTTGCCTTAGGTATGAAGTCACGGTCTTAAAGAATGCATATGTCTCTTGTGCATTAATGATTCTCTCCCTGACATCCGTGTTGCAGGTGCTTATTGCTGCTAGATGAATCATTTTTATAATTCTGCTAAGGGCATAGACCACCCTATTTTCCTTTCCTTTTATATGTTTGATTTCAAAATCAAATTCACTTAGGAGATCCATCCACCTCGCTTGCCTGGAATTGAGTTTTGGTTGATCGAACAAGTGTCTCAATCCACAATGATTTGTCATAAGCACAAATATTCTACCTAGGAGGTAGTGTCTCCACATTTTTAAAGCATGTCCTGTGGCATCCAACTCTAGGTCATGGGTCATATAATTGATCTCATGCTCATTTAATTTCTGGGACATATAGCATATTACACGTCCTTCTTGCACAAAGACTCCTCCGAGTCCTTCCTTGCATGCATCTATACACACCAGGAAATCATCATTCGGGTCTGCAATATTTAGCACAGGTGCATGGGGAAGGAGGTATTTTAGTTCCAAAAATATCTCTTCACATTTTGACATCCAAATGAATTTAATCCCCTTTTTCTGAAGGGCAATGATTGGACATCCAATCTTGGAAAACCCTTTTATGAATCTTCTCTAGTATCCTGCTAAGCCCATGAAGGACCTAATATCATATACCTCTTTCGAGGTAGTCCATTCCATAATGGATCTAATATTTTCAGGGTCTACTACCACCCTTTCCTTAGATATGACATGGCCTAAGTAGTGGACTCACTTTTTAAAGAAATCACACTTGCTAAAATTAGCGTAGAGCTGATGCTCCCTTAGTACTTGATGTATGAGTCTAAGATGTTCTTCATGCTCCTCCATGTTCTTGGAGTAGACTAGGATATCATCAATGAAAACCAATACAAATTTGTCTACAAATTTGTTGAGTACATTGTTCATCAAGCACATAAAAGTGGTGGGGGTATTGGTTAACCCAAATGGCACCACCACAAATTCGTAGTGACCATACCTTGTCCTAAAGGATATTTTATGGATGTATTCATCCTTAATTTGGACTTGATGGTAGACCGATCTTAGGTAAATATTTAAGAAGACGGATGCACCTCCCAATTCGTCGAACAGATCATCGAATCTTGGTAAGTGGTACTTGTTCTTTATGGTTTCCTTTTTGAGTTGTCTGTAATCTATGCATAGTAGGAGTGTGCCATCTTTCTTTTTCACAAACAAGATGGGTGCTCCCCACAGAGATACACTGGGTTGGATATAGCCTTTGTCCATCATCTCCTTTAGTTGTAGTTTGAGCTCTGGCGTGCTCATTCTGTATGGAGTTCTAGATGCCCGTACCGCTCCAAGTGTAAGTTCTATTGAAAAGTCAATATCCCTTCTCGGAGGTAGACCTGGTACTTCTTATGGGAATACGTCCTTGTATTCTCTTAATATGGGGTGGTCCTCTAGGTTTGGTTTGTCATATTCAACAAAATCCAACATCTGTATTGCATATAAGGAACACCCTTTTCTACAATACTTCTTCATTTGAAGGGCCAATATTTGTCTCACTAAGACGGGTTTCTGAATCCCTTGGAGGGTCATCTTTCTCCCATCTTCGCTTACAGATTCTATAGTTTTATGGTAATAGTCCATTTTATCTTTATGAGAATCCAACCAATCCATATCAATAAACAAGTCATAAGATCCCAAGGGAAGTATGTTAAGGGTCACTTGGGTGGGAAATCCACCCATGATTAATTGGCAGGCTGGTATAGCCTCTGCCACATTTCTTTTGGTCGCAATGGCTAGTTGTACCAACCATGGTTTAACATGTCTAGTTGGTTGCAGTATACACTTATCGGTAGTATGAGGGGCTACATAACTCAAATTATAACCTGGGTCAATTAAAATAGAAATTGGGTGGTTGGCAATCATACCTTCTAGCTCCACTACTGAAACTTGGTGGTCGGATTGATTAATGTTTAAGGCTACATAGATTCGTGGCATGCTCCTAGCCACATCATTGATGGTGGTAGCTTCTTAGATATTTTAGACCCCCTTACTGTTTTGTTGTCAGTGTGGGCAGTCCGTCAATCTATGATTTTATCCACAACCCCAGCATTTTAAAGGTTCCTTCTTTAGGTTATCAGTCTTTATTGGGACTGTCTGAAAAGGTTTATTTACACTTTGAGAGGGAAAAATTTTCTGATATACACTTCTAGCTAGAAGGCTCCCCCTAGAATATTTTCCATAGTTTTTAAATCTTAAGGAGTTAAACCTTTTCTTCTGGAATCCTGAACTATTCTTTTTCTTCCAGTCCTTGTGGGGTCTTCTCTTGCTCCCAAACTGTTCATAAAAATACCTCTCCTTTTGGATAGCCTCTTCTAAGGTCCTTGGTTCGTCAAACTCAATCATGTCCTGGTAGGTCTGAGGTAACCCACTAATGAACCACTGAAATTTTGCTTTTTCATCTTTTATGTAGGGTACATACCTTAGTAGTTCAAGGCATTTATTGACAAATTCCTCTATGGTGAGTTGTCCCAGCCGAAGTTCATAGAATTCCTTATTTTTCCCATCCATGTATTTTTCTAACAGACACTGCCTTCTAAAATATTTCTCAAACTATTTCCATGACAATTCCTTCTCGTAGACTCCTTTCACATTCCTCAGGTCTTCCCACCATATGTGTAACACCTTGTTTCCCCCAGTCTGTAAAAATAACTATATTGGCCAAGAACTATGGGAAACTCAAAGATGTAAATGTTTGATTTGATGGACCTTTGTATAAAAGGTTAATGGATGTAAATTATGCTATGAATATGTGTTGCATGATTGATGGGAGGGGGATGTGATAAAAGAGACCACGATGTCTAATGAAATGTGGTGGAAGGGACCTAGAATGGTTGCGTTAACTTCCACTGAATGAGTATCATATTGGTTTTTACTTGCTCAAAGACCAAAGCAACTCTCTGACCCTAGAATAAATTTACCACAAGAAGGTAGGTGGGGAGGATCCTCGAGAGTTAATGAGGGGATGGGAGAGAACCGCCCATCTATATAAGCTCTCAGACCTGACCATGAACAGGGAAATTCACACCACATGAAATATTGTAGAGAAAAGGAAAGAAATGAAGTGTGGTAAAGGGTAGAGAGCACGCACGACAGAGATGGCAGAGGAGAAACTCTGTAAACACAGGGAGTTCTGAACATAGGAGAAGGAGAGTAACCTTCATCCTTGACTTCCGTTGAGCTGGAAGTAAGAGATTTAATCTTAGAGCATCATGTTCTAGCTCGCGGATGGCTAGTGGTAAATACGTTTGGAGTCACTGATCCTATGGTTGGGTGGAAATGAGCACCCCTCTCAGTAGTCGCATCACGCCCTGTGAATTCGATAAGTGTTTTATGCCTTGTATTTTGAATTGAATATCATGGAATGCATGCTCCTGTGTATATTCTTATAAATGACTTTTGTAGGCTATGAATTTCTGATAAATGGATTGTAAATAATAAATGTGTCTATATACTTATATGCCATAATTGGTCTCTATATAA
Organism: Picea engelmannii; assembly: GCA_009831015.1. NCBI lineage: Eukaryota > Viridiplantae > Streptophyta > Pinopsida > Pinales > Pinaceae > Picea > Picea engelmannii. Next base: position 16,337 of record WSFP011436729.1, read on the forward strand.
GATGAGTAAGTATGGAGCATAAGATAGTTCCACTGAGAATCATCCCACCTGCCTGATTCTCTTGGTATTCTGGCTAAATTCCTCGAGGGCACTTTCCCCCAGGGAATTCCATCACATTTCAGAGTTACAGTAAGTTCCTCGGCATGGCTACCGCTACGGTAAACCCATGAGATTGTCCTGCCCTGGTGTCATAGCCCATAACTTGGTTAGTTAGGAAGACACTGCATTCAAGTCAACATCCTAGGTACTTTGACAAGTACCTAAGCCCTTATCTGGAAACCCTGTGTAAGAAGGAGTTAGCTCTCGAATGCTTTAGAGTCATGGGAAATTGCATTTTGTCACCGAAGTTCAGAAGGGTTAGCAAGTCCAATTAGCTAAAGGGTGGGCCATCTCGTTTGCTAGACGAATGGACGAGATCCATTTCAGGAGTATCACAGGCCCCTGAGGACTCATGGATCTAGAGGAGAAGCGAAGATGTTAACACCTCGCCCCCCTTAGTCTTTTCAAGTAGTGATGGAACCAGGGCCATTGATCTAAGTTAGATCTGAACCATTGGTTCCTTTCACGGGATCAAGGATCACGATTTGGGAGAACAAGATTCTGCCTTGGGTCTCAAATCCCTGATGAGTTGGAAGCCGATTGAATCCTAACCGTCCACTGTGGAGGACACATGGCGAAGATCCGGAAGCAGTCAAGGTTTCATGACTTAGGCATAGAAGAGTGGTAAAGCACGAGGACTTGCAATCATCGAAATCGTGAGAGTCATTATGGACCGTGGGATCTGGGGTGACAAGTGTCAATGATATAACCCATCGGAGATTGGGCACTGGGAGAATGAGAGTGAAGACTCTCCTAGATTCGAAAAAGGAGGAGTCCCGAAAGGATCTAGGACCATATATTTGTAGAGGATGTGTGACGAATATCTAAAGCCATCGGGGCTCTGGACATCGGGCAAATACGAGTGAATATCCTGCCAAAATCCTGAAAGGTAGAATGTCGGGATTTAATCTGGTTCGTTGATCAAGTCGACAATCTGGACCATAGATCTAGATGGTACCAGGCTTTCAGGTTTCATGGATTTGAAAGGGAAAGGTGGAAGCACTGCAATGTGATTCCCTGAATCACAAAATTCGAAGCACTCAGAGGAGTATTCCTAGGCCACAGGGCAGGGTCACATGGAAAAGGCCTAAGGGAAGGAGTCAAGAATCTTAGCCCTGCTTCGGGTTTCGGGGATTGAAGGAACACGAGTTCCTTGCAACAGGAATCCCCAAAGATGAGTTTCGGTAGTGCCATTTTTGTTTTATCACGTGTTCACAGAGGTGGTTGCATGGAGGGGAGCCAAGGAGCTCATTAACCCCATTTCGGGTTTTGACATTTCAAGGGATGGGGAGCCTTGGAGAGCTTGCACATAGAAATATTCCCCTTGAATCCTTCAAGTACCGAAACCCAAAATGGGATTAACGGGTTCTAGCTCCTCCTTAGGCCTCCATCCATACGACCATTCGCCATGACCACATGCTAACACCAAAAGATGCTACCAAAAATCACATTTTGGGATTCCTGTTGCAAGGAACCTTGGTTCCCCAATCCCCAAAACCTGATAACAAAGGCTAAGGTTTCTTGGCTCCTCCCCTTACACCTCTACTCACATGACCCTTCGCTCAGAATCAGGGGTCAAATCCTAGACATGCGTCAGGATTCTCGTTTCTCAGAGAATCCAAGGACGACGCTCCACTGTTCTCCAAATTTCCAGTCCCCAAGGGTCCGACAACTTGGATCCTATAGTCTATATCCCCCTACTAACCAATGGTCATGATTTAATCTCGGTGTTCCTTTTTTCAGGACTCTGGCGAAGTCTTCACCTCCGAGACGTGTTGCATGACTTCTAAGAGAGAGACGTGCTAAGAAAGAGAGGCCATGATTTCTAATAAAAAGGTGGTGGAGGGAACCCAGAATGGTTGCGATAACCTCCACCAAACCAGTACCATACTCGAGTTAATGTTGCTCATATCATAAGAACCCTCTGCCCATAAATGAATTCTCGTCAGGCTAGTAGGTGGGAAGGGCCTCCTCAAGAGTTAATGAGGGATGGGGTAGACTGCCCATCATAGGGCTTCCAGACCTGACCACGTGCAGGGGGGAATTCAAGCCACACACAACCTTGCTGAGGAAGGAAAGAAGGGAAGCATGGTGGATAGAGAGGGAGTCGACAGAGAAGGGAGGGATGAGAGAAGAAAATATCAGGTCTAAGGAAGGATTGAAGGGGAAAAAAGTGAGTTCTGATCACAGAAAATGGAAACTAAGTCAAGATAAGGAGAGAAACCTTCGTACTCATTTATTCATGTATGGGGAGAAGGAGAGTAACCTTCGTCCATAAATTTCGTTGAGCTGTAAGTAAGAGGTTGAATGTCAATGCATCATGGCCTAAGCTTGGCGGTGGCCAGTGATAAATCCATTGGGAGTAGTTGAGCCTATGGTTGGGAGGAAACGAGCACCCCTCTCAGTAGTTGCATCACATCTTGTGGTTCTAATAAGTGTTTCATTCCTTGTATTTTGAATTGAAAATCATGTATGGATGCTCGTGTTTTATACGCTCATAAATGGTTTATGTATAGAAGTGATTGCCTTGTGTTTTGGATTATAAATAATGGATGCATGCCTTATATGTCCAAAATTGGTTTATGCATAGAATGAATATGTCCAGAATACGAGTCTGTTCCCTTGAGAACTGTCCCATCTACTTGATTTGCATTATGTTCTGGTTTAATTTCCATAAGGCATCTTTCCCAGGGAATTTCCTCACATTCTAGAGTCGAAGTGAGTTCCTTGAAATGGTTACCATTACAGTAAACTCACGAGTTTACTTCACCCCTATTCCAAAGTTCGTAGCTCAGCGAATTAGGAAGGCACTTCCTTTAGCTCAACAACCTATGGAATTTGAAAAGTACCCAATCCCTTATTCAGAAACCCGACTAAGATATGGGATAATTTCCCAAGAACCATTTGAAGGTTCATGTGATATGGGTCTTGAAACCCTGTGCAAGAAGGAGTTAGCTCTCAAAGGTTTCGGAGTCATGGGAAATTGAAGCTTCGAGAAATTGAATTTTTTCACCTAAGTTAAGAAAGGATAGCGAGACCAATTAGCAAAAGGGCATACCCTTTCTTTTGCTAGACGAACAGATGAGATCCTTTCGAGATTATCCCAGGTTTGTCAGGACCAATGGGTCTAGAGAAGGAGCACGGGAGTTAATGCATCGACCCCTTCAGTCTTTGCAAGTAGTGAAGGAAATTGGGACTGTAAATCCCAGGATCCATGGGAGCTACCTTGACCATCCATCGGAATGGGTACGTGGAGGGCGATAGGCATTTCGCTAACTCGCAGATCAGAGGAGTCAACAGACAAAGTTTTAAGGATTCGCGAAACATGAAATCTTGCCAAAATCTGGGTCATTTATCTGTGGAATAGCTTAGATTCGTTGATCTGTAGATATTAACCCTTGTGTAGGATGGAGAGTGGACTTGTCAAAGTCCTGAAAGCCCGAAGTAATTGAAACCATTCATCGGGAGGGACATGTGGAGGGCAATCTACATCCATCAGGAAATTTGTTACCAGGAGAATGAGAGTGAAGACTCCCTCAACTTCGCGAAAGGAGAGTTCATGATAGAATCAAGACTGCCCATATTCAAGGTAGGTGTCACTATATCTGACTTAGCCGGTGGAAGGACTCTACTCCTAGCCACTCAAATTACCAAAGGACAAAACTACGATTTGAATCAGAGTCATTCGATCATGGTTGGGTCAGGTCCATCGATATGATGCCCAACCCATTTCGTGGTTTCAAAATCAGGAGTGGGGAGGTGAAGACTCCGCCAGAGTCCCAAAAAAGGGAACATCGGAATTAAATCAGGACCATTGGTTGGTAGGGGGATCTGGATCGTAGGATCCAGGTTGTCGGACCCTTGGGGATTGGAAATTTGGAGAATAGTGGAGCGTCGTCTGTGGATTCATCGAAACAAGAGAATCCTGATGCATGTCTATGAGTTGAACCCTAGTTTTGAGTGAAGAGTCATGTGAGTAGAGGAGTAAGGGGAGGAGCCAAGAAACCTTAGCCTTGGTTTTCGGGTTTCGGGGATTGGGGAACCAAGGTTCCTTGCAACAAGAATCTGAAAACATGATTTTTGGTAGCACCTTTTGGTGTTAGCACGTGGTCATGGAGAATGGTCGTATGGATGGAGGCCTAAGGAGGAGCTAGAGCCCATCAAGCCCATTTTGGGTTTCAAGACTTGAAGGAATCAAGGGGAAGAAACTCAACGTCTGGATTCCCGATAATGCGAAATGCGATGAGTGCCTTTTAGTAAGGCTTGTGGTCCCACGCGATGATCGCATGGAGGTGAAGCTTATGCTTGGTGCTTGAATTATACAATGGGGGTTTTCAATAAAAGGTCATGTGGATTCATTTAGTGAAGGTTTCAGAAGGAAGAGCTAGCTTATGCTAGGCCCCTATAGGAACTCAAGGATTTTGACCCTTAAGTAAAGGAGAAAATTTTATTTATGTCGTCGTGGGTGTTTGACAATTTTCATGTTTGTCATGAACTATAAGGATATGTGTATCTAATTTTTCTTATTCATATTCTTCCCTTTGTTCCTATGTATCCATATCTTCATATTTCATTTGACTA
>ML867850.1:8080-21015 GCA_009831015.1 Picea engelmannii
TCACAGCCATGGGTTATCAAGGTAATGGTTCTATTGCAAGTACTAGTTCTTCAAGTAACAATAATCTCAATGTAACTCAACAAGAAAAAGAGAGAATTGAACTTTTTCACATAAGGGTTGTTTCAAAGCATACTAAAATAGAAACTCTATTTGATACTGGATCTCAAGCAAACCTTATATCTGAAGACACTGTTAAGAAATTAAAATTGGAAACAATTCCACATCCTAAGCCATACCCACTTGGTTGGATATGTGATAATGCTAAATTACAAGTGACAAGAAGGTGTAAACTTAGGTTTGCTATCACTGCACATTTTGTTGATGAGGTAGAGCTTGATGTTATTCCTTTGGATATATGTGGTATTGTGTTGGGAAGCCCATATTTATATGATAGGAAAGCTATTTTTCATCGTCATGAGAATAAGTATCATTTGTTTAAGAATGGAGTTGAGTACATTGTTATAGCCCATACAAAGAAGATGAATTTATCACTTGTAAATGCCGGACAAATGAAGAGATTAGTCAATCCTAGCAAGAATTTTGTTCTCTTAATGATTAAACCTAATGATGATATTGAAAACAAAGTTTTCCAAGGTTGTGATGCAAAGTTGAAATCTGATCTATATGAGGTTGTTAATCAATATGATGAAATGTTTAAGGAACCAAAGGGATTACCTCCAAAAAGGGGTATCCAATATGAAATTCAATTGCAGTAAGATTGTCCTCTTCCAAACATTGGTATGTACAGAATGTCAGTCATGGAAAATGCTGAAATTAAAAAACAAATCCAAGAGTTTCTTGACAAAGGGGTCATTGTACCAAGTTCATCGCCATGTGGATCTCCAATTGTGTTAGTGCCAAAGAAAGATGGTACATGGCGTATGTGTGTTGATTTCAGGGCTTTGGACAAAATTACGGTAAAGAATCATTATCCTCTTCCTAGAATCAATGATTTGCTTGATCAATTGAAAGATTCTAAATATTTTACTAAGTTATATTTGAGAAGCGGATATCATCAGATTAGGATTGCCGAGGGAGACACATGGAAGACAACTTTCAAAGCTAAGCAAGGTTTGTTTGAATGGATGGTAATGCCTTTTGGACTTTGCAATGCACCTGCTACTTTCATGAGAGTTATGAATGATGTCTTAAGGCCTTTTCTTGATGATTGTGTTATTGTCTACTTGGATGATAATTTGATCTTTAGCAAGTCTCATGAAGAGCATGTTAAACATGTGAAACAAGTTTTGGATGTTTTGAGAAAGGAAAAGTTGTTTTTGAAGATGTCCAAATGTGAATTTGGAAAGACTTCACTTATTTACTTAGGGCATATTTTTGGTGGAGGCGAGTTAAAAATTGATCCCTCCAAGGTCAAAGTTATATTGGAATGTCCCAAGCCCAACAATGTGACAGAGGTAAGAAGTTTTTTGGGAGCATCCCAATATTGGAGGAAGTTGATTGCTAACTTTTCTTCCATTGCAGCTCCATTACATGCAGTGATAAGTGTCAAGCAAGTTTTTAAATGGGGAGGAAAGAAACATAATTCTTTTGATACTTTGAAAGAGAAGATCAGTTCAGCGGTAGTTCTTGCACATCCAAATTTAATACAACCTTTTGAAATCCAAACAGATGCAAGCAATTATGCAATGGGAGAAGTTTTTCTACAACATGGTAAGCCCATTTGTTTTCATTCTGAAACTTTTAATGGTGTCGTGATTAACTATCCTACGTATGATAAGGAGTTGTATGCATTGGTACAAAGTGTGAAAAAATGGAAACATTATTTGTTGGGGAAAGAAACCATTGTTCACACCGATCATCAACCACTGCAATACTTACAATCACAAACAAAGTTACAACAAGCTAGGCACTTCAGATGGATGGGTTTTCTACAACAGTTCCACTTGGTCATCAGGTTTAAGAAGGGCATTTATAAAAAAGTTGTTGATATGCTTTCAAGGCCTATTATTAGTGCTTCAATTATTCTTAAGCATAGTCCTATCATGCATGAAAGTTATGTTGAGCAATATGCTTTGGATACTAATTTTAAAGAAGTATATGAAACTTTGTGTCATTCTAACCATGTTGAGGAATTGGATTACCATGTGCATGATAATCTTTTGTATCATCTTGGCAAGCTATGTATTCCACAAGGGGAAAGAATCAAAAGTATAAGAGAAGCCCATTCTTCTCTTATTGCTGGTCATTTTGGTGTAGGCAAGACAATGGCTAATTTGCAAAGGTACTACTATTGGCCTAGAATGAATGAAATTGTTTCAAGATATGTTCGAGGATGTTCGTTATGTGCCACAAGTAAACCTAGCAATCAAAAGTTGGGTTTGTATACTCCACTCCGGTTCCTTCTTGTCCTTGGGAAAGTATTTCTATGGACTTTGTAGGAGGTCTACCTATGTCTAGACGAAATCATGATTATCTTTATGTTGTGGTTGATTGATTTAGAAAAATGTGTATTTTGATGCCTTGTACGAAGCAGGTTACAGCTGAACAAACAGCACAAATGTTCTTTCAAAATGTTTGGGTACATTTTGGATTGCCTAAATCCATTATTTCTGATTGGGATTCTCGATTTGTTGGAAGTTTTTGGTCGAGTTTATGGGCACTCATGGACACCAAACTGAAAAAGAGCAAAACTTTTCATCCACAAACAGATGGTCAGACAAAAGTGGTAAATCGAACAATGGTGCATCTTCTGTGTGCTTATTGCATCAAGCATCCTAAACTTTGGGATGAGCATTTACACTACATTCAGCATGCTTACAATCGAGCTAAGCACTCTTCAACTCAAACGTTGCCATTTGAAGCATGTTTTGGCTATTTGCCCAAATCTCCTTTAGATTTTATCTTTGGGAAGGATATTGCTATTGATGGTCAATATGACATTGATAGGGCAACAAAGTTCATTGAACAAATTCAGTCGATTCATCAAATGGTGCAAGAGCAGTTGGAAAAAAGTCAAGCCAAGTACAAGACGAGACATGACAAGCATCGTGTTTATCACAATTTCCAAGTTGGAGATGAAGTTTGGCTTTACATTAGTAAGGACATGCTTAAAGGAGAAGGTAAAAAATTGAAACCAATTTGATATGGTCCTTTCAAGATTATTGACAAGATTGGTAACAATGTCTTTCGTTTAGATTTGCCTCCTTATATGCAAATGTATGCAGTTGTTAATGTTGAGAATTTGAAATTGTATGGGCCTCCTTTGATTGATGATCAAGGAGAGGATGTTCAGATTCCTTCTATAGATGATTTTTCCCCAGAATATCTTACAGAACTGCATGAAGACACAATCCTTGACAGGAGAATACGAACTTCGAAACGAGGAAATGTGGAGTATCTTTGAGTTGGTCTTAAAGAGACAAATCCAAGCAAAGCCAAGTGGATTTAGGTTGGAAAGGTGAGGAAACTATACCCTCATCTTAAAATAGACTGAAAATAGTCTTTTGGAGGTCCAAAAGCTTTCCAATGGGGAGGTGTGATCCAGGGGATCAAATTTTGCTCAAAAATTCAAAGTGCTCAGAATCACTTCAAATTGAACGAGAGCGCAGGCCTCGTCATTACAAACCCAACCCAACTTGTTTGGGTTCAAACGGACATCAGGAGAGAGAGATATTGCATTCTGTACAAAATGACAAACAGGCAAAAAAAAGGGATGTTGATTGTATAGTCTGTACAGTCCGTATGAATGCTAACGTGGTAGTCCATATGACATGTAGCAGATAGTTGTGTGGACATTTGGCATGTGACGTGGCATGTTTGCAGTGAACGGGATGGCGACACGTGGCCCAGTCATTGGCCGCCACTTGTCATATATATATTGGTTTAAAATTATGTTTTTGGCCAGAGTCGACCCCGCGACCTCCGAGCAGGGGGGAGAGACTTGGGAAGGGTTGCCAACTGACGCACCACAGGTTGTTCCTTGTTATATATATGGCAATATATTTATATATGTTTGCATATGTGGATAGTTGGGGCGCGATCGTGCTAGGGCTTAGCCCCATCCCTTGGTCGCATATTGCGTTAACATATGACCCATTCCTATATCGTTTGGCAGGTGCACGGTTGCATTTTGATTTGGTTTCAATGGTTATACAAATGACCCACCACTTGTCCTTTAACCATTGGCTTGTGGAAACGGGGGCCTATGTTTTCACTTGCGCGCGGTCATATGGGTCATATGACCTTGCCCTTGACGGTTAGGGGCTAAGTGCACCTGTAACTATCCTACAGTTTGCACGGTTCATGCAGTTGTGTCTGGTGCTAAGTTTTTACACTTAAATATGCGTGTGGTCTAGGTTGAGCCAACAAGGGTGTGTTTTGTAGATGCAGAGACAACAAGTTTGAAGGGGGACTTCCAGGAAGCCTATGTTCTTCAATTTTTGGCCAAACGATGTGCCAAAAAAGCCCAGCTAGGGGTTTTTGGACATTTTGAAGCCATTGGAGTAGTCTATTTGGCATTTTGAGCATTGTAAAGAACATTTTTGAGCACTTTTAGCAAATAATACAAATGATCCATCGGAAGCTAGACCAGGAGATGTAGCCCAAGAGAGGGGTGAACTCCTTTATCATTTGTTGTGTTATGTGTTTTCTTTTCACTTTTATTGATGTTGTTTATATGCATCTTGGATAAGTAAATCCTGTTAAAGTTGTGTTGCAAAGTTGATCCATTTACATTTTAACACATAAATTTTACTTGCAAATAATTTCAAGAATACAAGTCTTCTTCATTTTTAGATCAGGAACCCTTGAAAACTTATGGTCAACGAAGATCATGGATTCCTAAGGATCAATGGCATCCCCTTACACCTTATATTTACTGGGATAACTTCTATAAAGAGTTATCCATTCAAAAAAATAAAGTTCGAGTTGGGAAGGATAAGCTTCGATGGGATTATAAGTTGAAAGGAAGCTTGAATCTCAGAAAATTATACCGATTGATAACAATACAATAGGAACATCCTCAATAAGACTTTTCAGTTAAAATATGGAAGAAATATTTATGGCCTAAAGTATCATTCTTCCTTTGGATACTAAAAAATCTCAAAGTCTTAACCTAGGATAATTTGGTCTGACGATGGTTTCAACGTCCTTCCTTCTTCCCTCTATTCCACAAAGAGGGATACACAACAGAGCATCTTGTCAATAACTACTTCTTTCCTAGCACCTTATGGGATCATAGGGCCATTACATCGAGGACTTATTACGACAATAGAACCAATTTAACTACAACTATTGAATAATGAAGAACAATAACATTTTCTAATAAAATTATAAACCAAGCCTAATAACTTTTCCCAGGATTCCTGATATGGGAAGTCTGGAAGGAAAGAAACCACCACATATTTACAAATGAATCCATGGAGGTTATTAAGCTCTGGGATAAGGTCAATATTAATATTCAAGAAACAATTATAATATCTAAATGGTCTAATAAAGACAGGTAATTTATAACTTAGGAAGAAAACATCCTTAAATCCTTATATCGCCTTCAAAATAACCCTTTCGATCTGGGGTGAAGACGAACACCTCATTCTCACCATATTAAAAAATGGGAACCTCCTTTGATGGAAATTTTCAATCTTAATTTCGATGATGCCTACAGAGGAAAATCAAGGCCTGGAGTTTTGGGTGGATGTTTCAGAAATGATAAAGGTGTTATTTTATATATTTATGTAGACAACATAGGAGTTGACAATAACAATTTTATATAGACGCAAGCCTTATATCAAGTCCTTATAATTATATTTCAATAAGTATTTCACAAATTAATCATTGAGGGGGGATCCTTGATTATCATTTGTATGCTAAAATGATTATAATAGGGTTGTGGTATCAACAAAGTCTCCCTCAACTGACATATGGACGAAACTTTGGAATTTATTCAATCACTTCTTCCTATGATAGAGGTCATCGTTCATTACCATGTTAGATGATCAACAAACAAATTTGTTGATAATATTGCAAATAAAGGAGTCATCAGAGAACATCAGTTGATGGAATTTTGTTGGGATCCCTCTAATTAATCATCCCTCAACAAGGATTTCTATTCACTTGGTTAAGTTGAATTTACCCTCCTAGATGGGGTGATAGGGAGAAAATTGTGTGAATTGATATATGACTCAGGTTATTTAGCACCCATCCTTTTCTTAGCCCCCGAGGAAATACTTCATAACTAATCCCTATAAGTGCATCATGCAAATATTATGTTAGAAAGTGTTGGAAATATGAAGGTTCCTTCCTTACTGGTGATGGTAACTTTCTCTATACAATGTTGGCTCTGGCAATATTACTTTCCTATTTTGGAAATGAAATTCAAAAACAATGGAATGATATGGTCTAGGGTTTTCATTTTTATTATTCATGGGCACTCCCAAACTCTTCTATGTGTATTTTTAATGTTCTCATAGTTCCTCCCTCCTATTTCTCTATGTCTCCTCTGACCTTTTGTTCTATCCCAAATCCCCTACTTCTCTATGTCTCCTCTGGTCTCTAGTTTAGTCCCCTTCATCTCATGGTTCTTCATTCATGTTGGTTCTTCGATTCTGTTCTTATTTATGGCTTGTGGATACTCTAGATGAAGTTTATAAGACATTGGGCTCAATACTTCCCTCAATTTTTGCAACATGAGTTAACCCCCTCTCGTGGATCCTAAATATGATAATTGCGGTGGATATTAAAACCTATGGGTTTTAGTGTAATGATAATCACAATCCAACTAATGGTATCAAAGTGATAGTTCTTAAGTTTGAAACTCACCTGACATGTTCTAGGGGGGGAGATTATTGGAAATTGGGTTTTCAATGCTTCCCATGTGTTTCATGACATGGGTTAACCCCCTCTCATGGATCCTAACTATGGTCATTGTTCCAGATATTAACACCTATGTGTTTTGTTCTAACTAAAAATCATAGTCCAACAAATGCCTCATCATCCCAGTGGTAGGATCTCATCCTCATGAGCACAAATCTATGCAAAGGAATCAACTATAGTCTTTAGATCCACTACACCCTAGAAAATATAGGAGGAAATTAACCTTGGGGAAGTTGAGGTTCGTCTACATCCTTTTGTTCGGGATGAGGAAGTGGACTCAAATATATGTCCTTGGGTCCTAGACACTACTTCAACTAAAAAAAGGGAATCCAAATACCAAAATACTATTTACCTATACTCAAATATGAAATCCATGATGGATAAAGTGTTAGTGGAGAGGAATGAGTCCTACAGTAAAAAAATTCTCCAACTAGATGACGTGTAGTTGCAAATCAATCTTGTCAATCACAAAATCAATTTGTTAGCTAAGAAACTGAGAGGATTGGACTTCTCCAACCTTCCTATAACACAAACTCAGGTTCCTATAGTTGCTTATAATAATTTTCATGTTTGATTGTTGAATTCTCTATCAGATAGGTGTTTTGTTTACTCATTATAGGGTAAGAATGACACTAGCCCCTCTTCGATCTAGATCACAAGATACTGAATAACTATTTTCCATCTATACTTATTTTGAATATAATATTTGATTTAACTCTGTATGTAGTTTATAGTCTCATCTACCACTTCAGTCAATATGGATAGAGAAATTTCTATTATATTTCTACACTTGTTTCCCCAATGGTATAACAAAAACATAAACCATGTAAATATTATTTTCTAGTTAATATGAATTTCTATGGATATCTTACAAAAACAAACATATAAAATGCAAAACTATTATAGTTTAAAAATATGTGGCACTACAATTTGAGGTTATAAATAGAAATTAATATTTGTGTCTATATATTTGACTTAAAATTATGTGTGTGTGTTTGTGTGTGTGTGTGTGTGTCTCTCAGACACACACACATGATGTTAGTCCATATGAAAATGACACAATGTAGAAACACATATAACACAAATTTAACAATACAATGCTCAATGTGATGCATAAATGAGGACAATCCCAACATTTCTCAATGTCATTCATGTAAATTTAAATCAAAAGGTTTCAGACATGATGTTATGCCCAATAATCCTCAATGGTTTAGGAATTTCATTGTCAAAACATAAAAAAAATTGAAAAATAATACACTACCATGTGACACCAAGGAATTATAATGTATACTATATAAATCTTTGGTATCCTTTATCAAGTGGGATGAAATATATCTTCTTAAGAAGATTTAGTCATCACTAATAAATATTGAGAATGATCAAATATACCCTCCAATGTTCTACGAACTAGAGACTCGTGAGCAGGTCAATGGTATTGAATATAATAATTCAATACATTATTCAAATTGTTTATAAAAAAAATCTTGAGTCAATGAGATAGGTTGGTTTTCATTGCAAAGGAAGTTAGAGTGTTACAAATATGTTCAAAGGAAGGAGACTGCATAGCCTCACATGGAATTGTCACAAATATGAATGAGCAAAATGATATCGAAGAGAGAGGTTGGGAACTCTCTTGTTAATTATGCTAATGAAAGAACCACTGTATTTGGAAACTTACTTGTCCTTGTTGCAATTTAGATGCATAGGATTTTTCCAATAGGAAAAATGGTGGATGAAAAACTAGGTTCTATGATGAATATGAAAGGAATACAATTATTATAAGGTTCATCCTCAATAAATAACAATAATCAAAACCTTAATTTCTTGGGAGTAATACTGAAGCTAGTCCATTAGTGTCCCTTAGAGAAATCTTATATATCCTTGGTGACAATTTCAAATGTGTGGGAATAAGATGTAGTGCATTTCACATAATCATGTGGGAATGATATTTGATTCTTTGTTCATAAATTCATCAACCAATGCACTAAATGGTTCCTATTAGAAATTTATCTATGAACATTGTCTATACACCACTTTGGTTGACATAAGTGGTACCCCCAAGATGTGGGATTAAGGGAAAGTTCAAAGGAGATTAAGGTCAATCTATGGAATGTAATATAAGCACAACCTATTCATTTGTAATATCCACATATAGATATCATAGATTGCACTAATGTCCAAATAGTGACAAAAGGGACTTGAAACCACCTCGAATTCTCAAGGCTAGGTGCATATACTAATGATGAGTTGAGCTCAAATGATGAATTTTTATTTATTTGCATTAACACTACACGTTGTTGTAAAATATAAAATGAAATTTGACACCTTTGATATATGCGAGAATGAACAATACCATGTTTTTTGCATACACAAAATAACCTTCTACGACTATAAGTGCAACCTTAAAAAGTGTGACTTGAAGCAAATGAATGTAATAGTGAATTACAAAAGTTAGAGAATATATTGTTTTGATATTTTCTAGTATTAATATGATTGTGGATCAATAGTCAAATAAAGCCCAACTCTGAACGTGTTCATTACATCAAGATTAAACATGAGTTCCTCTTAAAGTTTCTTCCTCCAAATATGAACTATGCTGGTTTTACTTGTAAAAATGTTAACAAGGACATGGCTAGGTTGATTGTTCATCATGTATCATGGCCCCATTCACCAAAATAATGATATATTATGTTTAGGATGTTGTGATCATGAATTTTTTTTTATTCTCAACATGTGATTAGTGCAAAATCCATAGGAGCATAATCCAATGTGAATATAATAATTACAAAAAAAACAAACACACCATAATAAATATGTTATAGCCTTAATCTCCACCCTACAAGTTAGAGATGAAGCCAGTAGTGGATAGAATCCTTAGTGTGAATTTTTCCTGCGGTTTGACCCTTTCCAGAGTATTTTTGGAGGGCCTCGTGTGAGACTTAGCACAAAACAAGAAAGGCCTCGCTAGACAATAGCGGCGCAATAAGTGAGACACTATCAAATTTCTACAAAAGAGGAGTTACGAGGCGAGGGGTGAGAGATTTTTTGGATATTAGTGGTAATAACCTAGGAAATCACATCATTCAAGTTTCTAATGGCCTCTAGAATATCTAGAAGCCTCTCCTAAGCCTCCTCCAAGAGATATATAACAAAGGCAAGCCGTGGAAAAGAGGAGGAAGAATTCAATAGCAAGGTTATACTTCCAAACTGCAAAAGAAACCAACCAGAATTCATTGGAGCCTAGCATGACCAAGGAGTTGTAAGGAGAATCAAGGAGAAACGATCATGCATCAACACTTAAGGTATGCAATTGTGAAGTCACTTTCCATTTATAATTAATATATCATTTGATTTTTCCCTACAATTTCTTGTAGTTGAATAACAAGTGTTTAGACCTAATTCATATTTGTATAGATCTAATTGAAAACTAATTAGATCTAGGATTCTAATCCTATATACGAAACTAGAGAAGTTTTTGTGTTTATTTTGTAGACAGGAAGCAGGTTGTTAAGCTTGGAGTTTCAACTCTAGGACTGGAACAACCATGAGATATGAAGGACCACCTCTTGAAAGGTATGTATATATTCTCCTTTCTATAGGATTATAGTGAATTCATATCTTTGAATCCAGATCTAGGAAACCTTATAGAAGTCTACCCCTCATATCTAGGATATCTGGGCTTATCCTAGGGAGACCTTATTGATCTATTTAGTGAGATCTGTGTGACAATTCTTCCCATAACACAAACATAAGTTCTTATTAAAGTTTCTTCCTTCAAATATGACTTATGTTTACTTGTAAAAAATGTTAACAAGGATGTGTCTAAGTTGATTATTCATCATGTATCGTGGTTCCATTCACCAAAATAATAATATAGTATGTTTAAGATGGTGTAATAAAAAAAAAGTGTTTCTTCTCAAGGTGTGACGAGTGCAACAACCATAGGAGCATCATCTAATGTGAATATAACAATTACAAAAAAAACAAACACACCATTATAACTATATTGCAAGTTGTCACAGTGTATACTGTTTCAACATATTGAATGCAAGGAAACATCTAAACACTTATTTAAGATTTATGCATGAAAACATGGACAAGGAAAAGGATTATATATTTATCATGGGTAAGAAGCAAAAGGAATTTAGCAGTTTCATAAATATCCCAATATTCTTACACATGGACACAAAATTAGGGGATTCAACCACTTTATCCTTCGAGTTGTGGAAATACGTTAAGTCAAATTCCTTTAGGAAATTGAAAAATAAATGGAATAAATATGAATATTTGTGGTAGATGAAGAGTGAGACAACAAAGCATCTTCTACATGATGCATTATTACAAATTGAATCATATGGAAAATGTTTGGTCGATATGAAATATTTTATGGAATCCTTTGAGGTAAGTGTTGATAATAAAAACACACTGCAAAACATATTATCACTAGTTTTTTTTGTTGCAAACAAATAACTGTGCATGTGTCAACAAAAATCATTACAGTCTTTCATTTATACCACTTTTAACGAGGGTATTTTAAAATAATATACATTGATTTTTTCCCCTTATATCACACACATGAAGATATAGATGGAACATATGGAATATTATCAACTCAATTAAAACAATAATATATATTTTCACTGTTAAAGATCATACGTACTTATAGGACAATAGAGAAGCATTATTTATTATTCCCACCATATTCTTGAGAATATGTTTGACTTCATGATATTTATGGAGCCACACTTGTTGAAAAAAAACTAGAAGATAGTTGATATTAAATAATGTCAAAACTTATTCCAACCTGTTGATCGCATAATAGTTATCCAATATAAATCCTTAACTATAAAATAAAAATTTGCATTAGTTACCAACATGTGGAATCTATTTATAAATGTTCATGTATGTTTACCTAGAGGGAAACCTATGATATCCTGCGTACATGTGCATAATGCTTCAAAATTTGAAGAAAGGAATAAAATAATATATTTCCTTCTAAAGAGAGGAAATTGATGAGCGAGAGGAACACTTTTGGTATCTAATGATAATCTATTAGTAGAATGTTTTAAACACTATGACAAATGGTTTTTTTCCACAATGAGTACTTGGAAAATAATTCATATTCATCTATAATGAAAGAATTAGACATCAATATTGATAGACTACCTGCACATGATGTCATGGAATCATAGTTGAAGGAATACGTTTACATTAGTGCGGAGCTATATGTTGGACATCTATGAAAAAACCAACGAATGAATTCTCTCCAAATCATGATGTTGTTAAGGGACAAATTTTCATAGTATGATGATGTTGTTAAGGGACAAATCTTCATAGTATAATCATTGTACGATAGATAATATTATTGGTTAGGGAAAAGGAAAATGTTTAATGAGATTCAGATGTTATTATTGAGACATACAAGGTAGAGGTTCAATGGTGGAAGTCCACTTGAACATTTTGAATTAACATTTTTTTTTGTATAGAAACTATTTTTAAAAATAGCAATAGTTGGTTGTTGGATCAGAAGGAAATGTGTCCATTGATGTTAGTATTATCATATGGGCATGGTCACCAAAGGTGATATGGAGAGGAGATACAATAAAAATCGATGATGGTTTTCAACAATTGAGGAATAATTAACTCAAACTGAACATAATGGTAAGAGTGAGAATTATGATGCCAATGAATGATACTTGTTTGAGAAACAACTAAAACTTGTTGTTTCCTAATGAATTATTTCCTATAAAAACTCCATGTTTACTAATCAATATTACTTATTCATTTGGTTTTCTAAAACTATCGAAGGTCATATGTTCTCTTTTATCCTGGCCCAAGATTTGGGTTTTGTGAATGGTTCTATAGTGATATAGCTCTAATGTTTCCAAATAAGATGGAGAATTTGGTAGGAAATATTGAATCATAGTCCTCGTTTGTGTTTTAATTGGTAGTCCTCACAACCATCCTTATTGAACTCTTGTTTAAATATTTTAATGATAATATATCATTCTTCAATGAAACAACTACATTGGTTCATATTTTTCTTCTATTTAATCTCATTGTAGTAATGAATGCATGTTGACAAATTAATAATATCGAAAAAA
>WSFP011436748.1:0-21014 GCA_009831015.1 Picea engelmannii
ACATAGCAGGGGCATTGGTTAACCCAAAGGGCATCACCAGAGACTCATAATGACCGTAGTGACATCTAAAAGTTGTTTTTGAGATGTCTTCCTCCCTCATCTTGATTTGATGGTAGCCAGAACGAAGGTCAATCTTAGTGAAGTAGACGGCCCCATGCAATTCGTCCAACAGTTCATCGATCCTTAGTATTGGGTACCTATTTTTGATGGTCTTTTTATTCAAGGCCCTGAAGTCAATGCACATCCTCATAGTGCCATCCTTCTTCTTCACCAACACTACTGAAGAAGCAAAAGGACTACTGCTGGGCTGGATGTGTCCCATGTCCATAAGTTCCTTGATGGCCTTTTCTATCTCGTCTTTGTAATTCTTGGGATGTCTCTATGGTGTGGTGATCACTGGTTTGGCCCCTTCCTCTAGCTCAATAATGTGCTCAAATCCTCTATCCGGTGGAACCCCCAGAGGAATAGGCCCAAACACCTTGTGGTGTTTGTCAAGGATTTCCTTGATTTCTAGAGTGTAATGAACCTTGCCCTGTTCATCCACACGTGTCACAACCCTGCATTTGGCTGCATATACTATTTCATCCCTCCGAAAGATGGATTCCATTCTCTTGGCCATGACTACCTTTGCAGCATTTCCTGTCATGCCCCGAAGCACTACCTTTTGTCCACCCTCCTCTGTGAATGACATTTCCATCATTTTGTAGTTGGTGGTGATAGGCCCTAATGTGTTGAGCCACTGAACTCCTAATATGATGTTGGTATCTAGAAGATCCATGACATAGACGTCCTGTGTCAACTCATGCCTTCCCAAGGTAAGCTTTAGGCCTGGAATATATATGTCACAAGGCATGGTGCTTCCTCTTGCAACCTCCACTTTGAATCCTTCAAATTCTACTGTGGGTATGTGTCTTCTCTTCAACAATGTTGCATCAATGAAGTTTTGGGAAGATCCTCCATCAATCCAGACTGAGACTCTCTGACCCTGCAAGACCCCCCTCATTCGAAAGGTGTTATACTTGGGCACTTCACTGATAGATGCCAAGGTGGCCATACTATCATGTCCTGTAATTTTTTCTTCCTCTGCTGCCTCAGTGGTTTCTACCTCCATGTTCTGTATCTATCCAATCTCATCTTCTTCTTCATTGTCTGAAGTGACCTCAATGTAATGTACCTGTCCACATCCCATGCACTTGTGTGAGGGATTCCATGGTTCCTTGCATGTGAAGCAGATTTGCTTCCTTCTCAATTCTCTCCTGGTGTTATCATCTATTCTGCCACGACCACTATCATAACCCTTAGGGTCATGTCCTCCCTGGTTTATTGGAGGCCTTGTATCTCTTCCACCATTGTTAAGAGGAGGTCTGGGTGTGAATTTTGGTTTAACAGCTGGACCCAAATCCCTCGTCTTCCAAATGGCCTCCTGTAGGTTAGTAGGCTTGAAGGCCTTTACCCAACCCTTCAAGGGTTCCATCAACCCTTCTGTGAAAAGAATCATGAGCCTGGTCGGGGACATATCTTGCACCATTACTTCCAACCTCTGGAATTCATCAATGTATGCCTCAGTCGTACCTGTTTTCTTGATTTGGGTGAGCTCCCAAAAATGTAGCTCAGGATCTCCTTGATCAAATCTATCAATGAGCCTCTGAGTGAATTCTGTATAGGATACAATCTGGTTGTGGCCGAGTGTGGTGAGCCCATGATACCACCAGTCATGGGCCTTTCCATCCAAGTACATAGTGGCAAAATTGATGGTCTCCATATCTCTCATGTGGTTAAGCTGCAGGTAAGTATCCAGCTTCTACACCCACGCTTGTGTTGTCATCTTGGCCGTACCATCAAAGTATGGAATCTCTAACTTCCCTGCCCTTCATTCAAATTCAAAGCTACCCCTATGGTTCGTCCTAGGTTGGTTTCTGAGCCTGAGTTGGAAATACTGGTCTAGGGACATCTGTCTTTGAACTCTCATATCCAGTATGTAGTATTCCTTGGTACTCCTGGCCAATTGTTCCACAAAGTCTTCAACCTGTTCATGTTTCCCTTGCTCATATGTGAATGTGGGCATGTATGGTCTTGGGTTAGTTCTGTTACCTGAGTGTCAGCCTAGTTGTTTATCTGTGAACACTGGCATGTATGGCCTATGATTGGCCCTGCTACCCATCTTCCCATGGGACGTGCCACCTCCCAGACTTCCTTTGGATCATGGTGCTTTCTCCGGGTTATATTTGACTTCCTCGTGGGTTCCACCGGAACCACCAGCCTCCTTATTCCCATACATATCAATATCCTTTCCTCGATGGGTTACTTGCATTAAAAGGTCAGTTATCCTAGATTGGTTCTCATTCATCTTCTATAGATTCTCGTCAACTTTCTTCAAGGTTTCATAAATTTCGGCCTATCCCCTTCTGTTGGTTTCCTTATACTCATCCAATTGTTGGACCAAGGTTCTTTCTGTGCGGTTCATGTTTTGTTGGAACTTACCAAATTTGGATACTAAGAAAGCCAAGCCCTGAGGCTCATGGTCATCCCCCGACCCTTCCATTTCTACCTCTGTTTCACTATTTTTTTTCTTACTCCGACCCATAACAATTCCACTGTACCTCTGCATGCACCAATCTCTCCACAGGTTTGGAGGATCAAAGCTCTGATACCACTGTAATGATCCCAAGCCAAATTTTTCACTTGGTATCACTAACTACTACTGATTTATTGTTGTGCAGGTTTTTATTGAGTTATTAAGTGCATACAAGATTCATCCAACACATGAAGATCATAACACAATCAAGATATAGAAGCACAAGCAAGATCTGACCTTTTTATTATGCAGAATCAATACAATAGATGGTCTATCTGGCATAAACCTTAGATGGCCGTACAATCAATAGATATGAGATGCTACAAAATGATTTGTCGATACAAAAGAAGCCTCCAAAGGATGAATAAGTAATGAAGACCAATACCTAGCAGATCTGGATGTCAAACCCTCTAGCTGCAGAGTGCCATGCTCCAAGTGAAGACTGAAACCCTCAAGAATTCGGCCCTGATGGCAAGATGCTCCAAATGAGCTCAAACTTGGCCCAATGATAGATCAGGGTAGTGGGAACCTCCTCCTGTAGTTTCAAGCCCAACGTCCAAGTTCAACCCCTCCAACTGTTGAATATCCTAAGGGAGTTGCACCCTCCTGAATAGATGAAACCCCAATGCAACTCATCCCTGAATAAATACAACTCCAAATGGCTTGAAACTCTCCCAGAATGTAGACCGGGCTAAGATAATCCCGTGGGAGAAGTTTCAGAACCAAATTACAAGCAGATCTCTCTAGATCTGAGTTTTTCTGAATCACAGGACGTCCCCTATGGCTCCAAGACATCCCAATCTGTAGATAATGATATGAGGATGATAACCCTCCAGAAAATTCCTCAAACTGATGATCATGCCCCTACAAACAAAACCCAAGTGTCGGAATGGCCCCAGGCCCTCTGGATAAGCTGGATCAAACCTCCCTCTAGGTAATGGTGTGCCCTTCCTGGAATCGCAAGAACAATATGGCCTGCTACCTTCTGAAGCACTAGACGAAGATGAACTAAGACTAGAATGGTGTGGAGGAATCTTTCATCCCCCAGACCAAGTTGTGGAACAAGGTGAGTGGATATTTCACCATTGAGTTGCTCACAAGGGTTTGTACAGCAAAACCCCCAAACTGAATGCTCAAGAGAAATAGCAAATGCTAATCCAAAACTAGAATGAATAATAGCTGTGCCCCAGCGTCTTACTTATACTTTTTCCTTCTAATTCTCTGTTGAGTTAGGTTAACTCCCAAGGTTAATCTTCTATTCTTCTGTTGAGCTATCTTTTACCCTTAATCCCTTTTCCTTTCTTAAGTCAACTTAAAAGTATAACTTTAGTCTCATTGACTTCCCCCTTCAGTGTAAGACTATGACCTAGTGGGGGTGCCCAGGCCACTGAGTCTCCTCATCACCTCTATAAGAGGTGGGGGACATTACAGCTAGTTTCTCCTATTCCCTCCTCCAGATTATAAGAGATTCCCTCTTATAAGGGGTTGAGCAGTGGAAGATCTGTATTCTAAAAACTCTGCTCAATCCCTTCAGATTTGCTATGAATCTCAACATGGGCCGTAGTTGGTGAAACTACTTCCTGAGGGATTCGGGTGGGTCCTTTCCTAGGTCCAACCGAAGCTTGAGATTCACCCTTTTTGATGATTTCATCTATGAAAGTGCTTCTTCCAAGGATCACCGAACCCTAGGTTTTGGTAATTTTTGCTGGGGGTTTTGGTTTCTCAGGATCCTTTTTTCTAGTCATACACACTTCACACAATAACAAAAGAAAGCACCTACAAGCCTCTTAAGTGTCAACTGGAGGTAAGCGTTGGCATAAGCATTTTACTTATTACCTGCATAGGTTCTTACCTTCCGTCTTCAATACCTGGTCCTCCAGAGACACAACCTATGCTACCTTTGACACTCTCCCCGGCAACTGTGCCAAAATGTTGGTGTCTAAAGATGTCTTAAAAACAACCTTAGTTTAACATTAATTTATCAACCTAGGGATTCATCTTTTATCTCAATAATATCGGCAAAGTTTATGCAGGTAACCTAAAATCATGTAGCTAAACCAAATCTGAGTTTATCAACAATCGAGTTCCTCAAACATTCACTAGAGATTCTAAGAACTTAACTGGAATTGAAATCTGATTACTAAGATGCTATGAAATGGAAAGGGACTAATTAAACTATTGAATTCACTTAACTAGAAAGCAGTAATTGAATCTAACTAAGAACTTGCAAAATTAACTATCAATTATGAATTCTGATTACTGGAAAGGAAATGACAAATTACTCTATCTACGGAAAGAAACAACAATTATAATCTAATCGGAAGGGACAACTAATGTAACTTTGCTGAAAGGAACAACTATTGTAGCTGCAACCGAAAGGAACAACTATTGTAACTTTCACCGAAAGGAACAACAATCGTAAATCTAAGGAAAAGGAATAGCGTAGATGAAAATGTGAGGAACTGTCAAGCAATAACTTCAGAAATGGAAATCATAACAACAATCATTGATAACTTATCAAAATGTCTGTCTTCTATATGCAATCAATCATAAAATCATTAACACACTTGTGCACTTATCTTTGGCTATTGTAAAACAAATCTGAATCATAAAATGGAAATCAAACTTCGAACTGATACAATTACATAACGAGACAGTAACTCCTTCGGAATGGGCCCTCGGTCTTCAGAAGTACTACTACAAGAAACTCAGATCATGAAAATGGTAAAAACACTCAAAACTTTCATTGATTCCATGACTTGTAAAACATTTACAAAAAATGTTGTGCAGAACAGTTCTGAATCTAATTACTTGAATGCGTTTTTTATTATGTTTTTCTAGATCTATTACCCTCTTATATATTACAATAGTTCAGGTACATCAAGCTATCCTAAGGATAGAAATATCCTCAAGATTGTTTTACTATTATAAAATTACAATATAGAAAATGTATTATCTTCAAACTGCTTTGCACCTAAAAAGTCTTCAACCTTTAATAGCTTGCGCATAGCCAAAATCTCTTTGGTTATATTTGGCAGTTATTTGTCCAATTCTGTAACAAAATCAAACCATTCCAATCATAAATTAGAATCTATTTAATAAAAATTTAATAACAACCCTAAGAGACATACTAATCATATTCTTTCCTATCTATCCCTAACTATCTAAAGAATCAATCAAAATCATATCATAAACTATGGGAAAAAGGAAGATATTTGTACCTTTTTCGTAACCCAACACCAATCACCATGATATCCTATTTAACCACAGCCTTATCAAACTACTTATCTTATCTGAGTTGTAAAAACAAGGGAAAACATGGGATGAGTTCATTTTCCAATTTGCAAACCCTCATCTTACAATCAAGACTAGCAAGAAGACACTTGATCTAGGGACTGTTACTCCACCGAAACCCCATTCTATGAAAACTCCAAACCCTCCTGCACAAGCTATTCCTTTTCCGGACCAAACATCCAAGAAATTTATTGATACCCCAATAGCCTCATCAGGAAAGAAGACCAAGAATCTTATTGCTAAACCCCCAATGCCTTCCATGTCTATTGATCCTGCACCCAAAAAGATACAAGAGGTAATCCAACAATACTTCTCTGTGGTTCCAACAAATAGGAGAGTATCTAATTGATTTAATAGAGGACCCTTTCGAAAGAGTACCCAAATCACAAGAGGAAAACCTTATGAAAAAACCCTGACCACTTCGGACCTTATCCAAGTATCCTCTGATCTCGAAAGCCCTCACAAAGACTTAGGGAAGTCTCTGCAAAAGAATTGAAGCCTCATATAAAGACAAAATCTGAACCGACTTCTCCTCATCACCCCCCTGTTACTCCTACTTCATAGATGCCTATCACAGATCCTAAAACTAATAGACTTTCTACATCTTTCAAAGGTTCTAAACCCTCCTTCAAGATATCTAATCTTGCTCCAACCATTGAAAAGCTACAACAAGAAAATGATCATTTGCTGCAACAATTGGAAGAGAGGAAGACTTTAGATGAGCATATTCACGATGATAATGCAATACTCCAAGAAAAGGTGAATTCCCTTCAACAGTTGGTTGACGAAATGACTAAAACCAATCACAACCTCAAGGCACAATTGAAGCAAGATAAGAGGCACACGACAAAATATTCACGGAAAGAAGGAGAATATTCTAAATCTAATCCTTCTTAGCAAGTTTATTCATGTGGGGAAATTCTTTTTTGTTTGCAGTGGGACCTGCAAAATCTCAAGTGTGGGGGTAATGTTGGGCTCGCGATTTGGTTAATTTAATGATGATGATTAGATCCTTTTTGGCCAATATTATATGTGTATTTTCCTATTTTGAAGAAGTTTTGAAGGATTTTTGTATCAAATCACCATAGCTTACACCAGGTACGTATGATTGATGTTTTTTGATGGTTTCAAGTGTAATTCAAAATGATTTAATGGTTCCAAGAAGATAATTCACGATCTGTGTGTCACAGGGAAAAATCACATGGCATTTTTCCATCTAGTACTTCATCCTGCACTAAAACCATGGGCGAGTTGGTTGTTATCATATCGATGACTAGTGATGGGAAAATCAGAAATGTGATTTTTGTTGGTGCTTGTGTCCTCCAGCTACTAAGCTTCTGAAAACTTGGATTGGGTTGTTATACTGGGCATTTATTGGCTCGCTTAGTTTCTAGAAGCCACTGGTGGTTAAAACAAATTAAGTGCAATTTATTGTTTTTAGAGGAGGTCGACCCTTCTAGTGATTGACCTCTCAGCTTGTAACCTCTATAAATACCCCAAAAGTAGTAAGACAAATAGATAAGGATAGTTAATCTCATAATTGTGAAGCTAGAAGTGTTTTTGTTGTTTCAAGACATTTTCATAAACTTGTGTAAACTGTGTTTTTAATTTAAATGATGAAATCGTGTTGCTTGAGCTCGTGATTCATTGTTGAGGAGTAGCCAAGACCTGTTGGGAGGCCCACCAATGGTCTAGGTGAATATTTAGTTAGTTTTCCTGTGAATTCGAGTAGTGTAATTGGTATTTATTTTATTTCCTGTACATGTGATTTTATCATTTTTTACCTACTGTGTAGTTGTTGTTTATAGTTTAATTGTTTCAGTTTCTTGTTGCAGGTTGCTTATGAAGGATAGTGTTAATATGCCATGTCTCTTTAATTAAATAGTAAACAAGCTTAATTTTAAGCCACTAACCCCTGTGTGTAATTAGATGATAGTTAGAATTTCTGTATGCTGAAATAGAATAAGTTAAAACAGAGTAATTGAGTTAGTAGTTTCTTTGGCAAAGTTTTGGTGGATGGATAAATGTTAGTTTTAGTTTTGATTCATAGTTTTCTTATTTAGTTTCTATTTAGTTTTCTTATCTAGTTTGATATTTAGTTTTCTTATTAATTCTCTTGTCATATGCTGAAATAGAAATAGGATTTGAGTTATGTTTTTATGAGTATTTCCCTTTGCAATTTAAATTGTTAAAATAGGTTTAGTTTAGTTTACTTCATGCAATTTCCATTCTAGATCTAGATTGCAATTTCAATTCTAAGTTTTCACTTGAGTTTAGTTCTTAGCTGTAAATCTCGAATAGTGTGAATTTGCTTATATTAGCATAGGAGTACATTTGAATTCAGTAGAATAGTGTTTTCATATTGTTGATGATGAATGCATGAATTGAAGAATCACATGGAATTTCAGGGTAGTTGATGTTTCTTCTATAATGGCAAAGTTCTCATTAAATTGTTTGATTCATACCTTTCACTTTGCTATAGAAGTTAATATTGAGTTTATCCCTCTTGAGTTATCATTAATTGTTAAATTCCATCGTGATATCATAAGACACCGGAGACATAACCATCAACACTATATTTGAAGTTTTCTTGCTTTTGTAGATTAGAGAATAGTTTTCTTGTTATTTTAAATTGAAGAGTAGTTGTTGATTAACTTGTATTGTCATGATGCCTTTAATTCAATAGATTAAGATTTCCTTTTATAGATTAGGTTAGTTAGTCGATTGTTTATTAGTTTACTTGCTGCATATGTTTCCATATGTTAGTTTGAATAGGGTAGTTGCTTGCTTGTTTACTTGTTTTAATAGGATAGTTGCTTGTTTTTTCATTTGCTTAGTTGTTGTTGTTCATTGAATTTGAATAGGTTAATTAGATTAGTTTGTTATTGCTAGTGTTCATTAAATAGATTAAATAGATAGTTTTCTTTTGATTACTATAATGATTAAGTTAACCTGCTTAAAGTAGGGTTTTCATTTTATTTCTTAGGCCTATCCATCGATCAATTGTTCAAAAGTTACTTAGGTAAATAGTTTAAGTTTCTTGATAGTATTTGATCATTAATAGGCTTTGATTGAGTAGAATAGCCCTTAGATAGCCCATTTCCTTAATTAGACTATACTACCTCTAGCATTTCTGCCTTGGCACATATAGTGCTACAACTCTAACTTTACTTACCTCGGGTTGACAATTTAATTGAGGGTTTTTAGTGCATATAGAAAAACCATCACGCTATCCTTTCAACTGTTTTTTGTTCTAAATTTTTCTCGTTGCGCACTAGATTTTCTCCTCTTTTTGTTCCTTCCTTTGGTCATCTACTTGGCTCTGAAATATCTTGCACAACTTATGTTCACCAAAATGAAGCTCTAAAATAACTTGCGCAACTTATATTAATCAAAACGAAGGGCCCAACAGGCCCCGAACACAATCCTTGACTCATACCAAGTCAAGTCTTTAGCTCTTCCATGGTATCTGGGTTGTCTTGTTGTTTTTCCTTGTCTTCTGCATCTAGGTTTCTTCCACTTCCAACTTGAACTATTTCTTATTTGGATCCATAAAACGAAGGGCCCAAATCAGGTACCAATTACAGGGATTTCTTCCTGACTTCCTGGAAGTTCTCGACCGTGTCCTACCACTTCCTGGAAAGAAATGAAGCTTCAATGAAAAATTGTTTGGTGGCGCCTGTGGTGAACTATTTTGTCTTGGATACAACAAGGGAATTCCATTCCGAGTGAGATATAGCATCCATTTGGTGCATCTGTAGGTAAGAGATTTGGAATACTGGTTGAAATTCTCAGAGTTCTTTCTTGGCCACTGTCTAAGCTTCAACCAGTGCATTCAAATCATTTTCCACTTGCTGAATTTCATCAAATTTCACTTGTTGTTCTAGTGGATCCAAGGCTTTGGTCGCTTATTCATTGAGGGTTTGGATCTTCAAGCACAAGTCTTCCATTGTTTGGTTGCACCGAGATATTACTCCCATCCAATCAATGACATATTTGAATATTGTTGTGCACTCTATAGTTTTTTATGTAGTGTTACTCTTGCATTGTTTCCTTCCAGAAAAACAATTTCCAATTGTTCCTTTAACTTTATGGGTTGTAATTCGGCTTTTAACTTGCTTTCCCACCACTGCACTTCTAGATATTTCTCTCATTCTGCCAGCTCAACCCAAGCTACCTGAACCAATTAAATATATTTTGCTAGCTCATCTGTTCCGATGGATTCTGACAGCTAAGGTGTTGTCTTTCTAAAATTTCTCCAGACCTCAGTTAGTTTATCCTTCACTTTCTCTACTTTTTGTTCTTCCTAGATTTTCAAATACTCCTCTTGCATTATTTGTGTTTGTGCCAGGAGTCCTTCTTGCTTCTAGAATTCAACTTCCCTTTCTGCTTGTTGGATCCTCTACTCCAATTTATCGGTAGAGGCTCTAATTAGACCTACTAGTTGTGGCGTTGGAAAATGAGCGAACTCGTCGAATGTAATAATGGCATCCAAGGGTAATCTAACTTAAAGTGATAGTCTTCTAGCCATGGAGTGCTCTGAGGGTGCATCCAATTCTTCTTCGCCTGGAGATGGACCTCACAATTTTTGTGCGAGTCTGGTCTTCAAATCCGTTGGAAGTAGAGGGAGAACATCTGTCTTTTCCAGGAAACATTATAGTAGTTCTGTGCATTGTTGCAAATTCTGGAGTACTGGCTCTAGTTTTTATTTCAATGATGTTGTGCTTTGTGCTGATTATGTTTGTTGTTTTGTTTGAATTAGTTTCATTCCTATCTCTGTTGGTAGAGAAAATTCTAGAGTATCACCTCTGATCATCAGAATATCAACACTAACCGTTAGGAGCAGACACTGGGTAACTGGAACTTACGGTACTGGGGTGAGTGGTGGGACTTCTAGTTTCTATCTCTATGTTGAGGGAAGAGTGACCAGAATGTGTATATATGGAGCGACTAGCTGGATTGAGGCTAAAGTAGTCAAGGTAGTGGGATCTTCCAAGTTCTCAGAGGTTTTAGGGGTATGCATTTGCATTGGTTCGGGCAAAGTGGGATGTGAGGGAACGGTGGTATCTTGCAATGGTGGTGGGGATTTCTCAGAAATGAGAGTTGAGTATGTGTTGGAGTCTGACTTATGGTCATATGTGATATTAATCACAGTCTGGGCAACACAAGTGGCTTCCCTGGTAGGAGGTAAAGCCGTGGATATTGGTTCTGGGTTTATGAATTTGGCAAGGGAAGCACTTGTACGAGTTTTCTTTATTGAAATATCTCCTATGAACACAAAAACTAGGATCTTTTTAACATCCTTACCTGATAGTACTACCTATTCTAGAAGCTGTGGAAATAGTGGAAACATTATCTTCTTCCACTGAAAGGGTTTCTCTTCCTCTTCTTCTGAATATATCGACGTTTGATCCTTCTATTTCATCTCTACTACGTCGGAACTCGGCCCTCCTTTTTCATCTTGCCCCTTTTTCTTCAAGATATCCACTGGAAAGAGGTAGTTCATACCTTACTTGCGAGGGTTGTGCTTGATGGCGTTCCATGACATAACTTCTTTTTCAAATGCTTCTTCCTCAAGGTAAAATGGTAGCCACCTTGTGTGGAAATCCTTAGGATTTGCATGCCTCGGCCAGACAAAGGTATAGTGGTGATTTAATCCAAATTCTATATTCCTTGTGTTGAGATTCAATATCTCTTGTGGTATGTGCAACCACTAAGTTGCATCTATAATATGGTTATACCACTTCAGTAATGTCGTGTTGTTGAACTCGATGTTCTCTGAATTCAACCTTCCATGCCAAGGTTCAAACATTTTTGTGAGGTACCCCTTGTCTGGATGTGCCAACTGTCTTCCTGTGGGTGGCTGCCACTTCCACATTGCAAACTCTATGAGCAGGTATCCATAGGTAAAGGTTCCTCCTTTCTCCTGAGCTTCCTCACAAGCAATGAGGAGTTCCTCTAATAAGTATCTACACCAGTTAAACACTGCTCCATTTGTGCAAAAGTATGTTACTGAGAGAGATTCTAAAGTGAATTTTCCCTTATATTAGGAGCGCATGACCTTAATTTCAATTACATAACATGTTTTCCAAACAGTCTATGAAATAACCTACTCAATCTTTACTTTTCTCCCGCCCCTCTGGGTGTGGAATTTCTCATATAAGTTGACTTCGCCCTTCTTTTTCCCATGCTTGTGTTACAAGGAAAATCACTCTATGGAATGGGGTAAACCATAATAGATGAAAATGACTGCAGAAATCAACTCTAATCTCAAGTATTTTATATAAACAAATATGCTAACAAGACAAGATAAAGAGCCTACCTCGTCCAGACAATCGATGAAGTCCACTTTTGAGCACTTGAATTAAAGAAATACACCTGCAATTTGTCCTCAACAACCAAGATACACAATCATATGGTGATAATATATAAATTTATCACATTCAATAGCATAATCCATCAATATTCATAACAAATACACCCATGGAATAAAAATTCAAATATTTGCAAGACATTAATTCGATGAGAAAATAGCATTTCTATTAAAATGTAATCAATAGAAGTGTATGAATGACAAAATTCCATGTCGACACATTCAGAACCAAGAAACTAATTCCCTTCTAGCTTGGCCTCCACCACTTCAATCCTCCACCAAAGGCAATCTCATATAAGAGAGACAATGAGGTTCTCCATCAAATAGGGAAGATCTTGGGGGCTAAACAATGTGTTCAGAATTAAAAGGACAAAGGGATGCAGACTCAATATGAAGTGAATAATTTCTCGAGAGTAACTTTGATCTCAAATTTGAATTCTTATCCTCCTCTCCACAGCTTGGATATGGCCCATTTAAGGCCTTTAAATGGAACTAAAGGGATGATTTAGAGAATTTACAGTATATGGAAGGTCAAGGATCATGGATCTCGTGACGTGACATTAAACCTGACACCATTTTCTAATTTTGAGCACAAAACCCAATATACGCGGGCTATAATGGTGCAAACAACGTATACACATGTTGTATATCTTTTAGGGAGCGTATATGTGGAAACTGTACATGGGATGTAATGGTGAAACCTACGTATACACATGTTGTATAGTTTTTAGGGAACGTATATGTGGAAAAATACAATTTTTATCTCTAGGAACTACAAAAAGGGTCTTCAAGTCTGCATAGGGAAATGGAAAAGGCCTTATGAGCAAGTTTTCATAAGGTGAGGAAAATATTTCTATAACAGATGCCCCCTAATGTGTGAGGTCATAGGGGTATCTACGATGGTCGAAATATATTATAATTCCCAGAAGTGGAGTAATGGAGACCCAACTCGACAAACTAGTTTCTCATAAGAATACTACAATCCATATTAACTTTGCACACATGACTGCCAATTTGAATTACACTATAGATCCATGTGAAAATATACCAAACATATGTTCATGTCCATGAATAGGAAATACAAAAGCAGATACATTCCATAGGCTGTCATAGTCATGAACAAGGCCCAGTGAAAATTAGTCTCAAAATCAATATGAAGATATTTGTATACAATGGAGTACAATCTGATCTTCCATGATCACTGAAGTCATGTAGGTACTTTTCCCATGAAAGATAACAACATTTTAGGAAAGATATGACTATGAAATGATGTCTTCAAGTCTTCTACATGATCTACCAAAGTTGCAAGTCTACATCATGTGAATAAAGGAGTTGAGGTCAAACACAATGATACTTAGTTTTATTACCGGTCGTTAAGGTATATTGTTAACAAATGCAAGATAACCTACTGATAATGAAAGTAGGTATCAAGGCACTGAGCACATTCTTACAAGTGTGAATAAAGGTGTTGAAGTCAAACACTTTAATAATCCATTGATCAAGAGACATTGATGTATTATCAACTGTCGATGGAAAGAGAACCTACCACTGATGACGACAAGTCTCTAGGTACTCATGGGACTCTAGGTATTATTTCCAGAATATATGGGATGAATTCGATGGAAGGAGACCGTTTGAAAGGAGGTCATTAAGGAATCTCTCATCATTCATCATGAGGTACAAAGTAGGAGCTTGATGATTTGGAGGAACTCGGACGAAGATCATTTTCATGAACCAACAACCCTATGCATATTTCGCATGCACCATATGTAACTAGTGCAAGAGAAAGACCCTTTGAATATAATCCAATAATGAAAATTGATGAAAAAGGTCAGGAAACCACCAATAAGGCTAATGGGATCCAAGACACTACACGAATCCCATGTGTGAATAGATTTCTTGTCGTCGAACACAAGGGAAACCCCCCAGTCAGCGGCCAATGAGGAAATGTCAATTGTTGGGTTCAAGGTTACCTACTCATAATGAAAGTAGGACCAGGGTGCATGATAAGACTACAACTTCATGTAACTATGAAACACATTGAGGGTATGACCAACATGAAAATTCAAGAGTTCTGAGAAATGGTCGACACAGGCTGATAGATATCCTTCGAACAAGAGCATTAGACATATGAATTACTTTGGAAGAATAAACTCACTAATGAAACTTTTTGATGCAGGAGGCACCAATCAAACTCTCCATAGGGACTAGAAGAGTAACCAGTCCAGGAAGTAAACTCTAAGTTAGGAGCTCAGCTTCCTAAGGTCATGCTACACCCAAAATTTTGATGAAAAGTGGACTCAAAATTTTGTGCTCTGTTCAAAGGTGACATGATTGCTTCCAACATAAGATAATATTCTTTTCCTGCCCATTTTGTTTTTCATAGACAAATGAATTCTATGATACAGAGGAGGAAACGAGTGTCATGAGTAAGAAACTGGTTCCAATAGTGGAACATTCTTATGCTCAATGCAAGGAGGTGCATGCAGGATATGGACACTTGGGGTAATGTTTCATCTTAGGGTATAAGGTGTCAAGTTACGAAGGATATAAACAAGGCTCTGCTTGGATTATGATGCAAATTGTTGAGATAATAGGCTTATAATGAAAAATTGGGAACCGACAATAGGCTCAACACTAAAAGCAACAGAATGAGATGCAATTACAACTTAATTCCAAAGAATGTTATTTTTTGTAAATTAAGTCCCCTAGGCCCAAAAAAGTATAAAAAAATACACAGGAGAACTCTTCTAGCCACTAGTGACTAGAGTGTTCCTTTATCAAAATTAGTCTACTTGGTCCGAAAAAGGGTTAAGCCTACACCAAATAGACGTCCTTTAAAATCCAATTAACGAGTGTGAAAGAGACAAGTTCACTCGACAATATTTTTTCTTTTTGAGAGAGTCGAAAAAGAGATTAAACAAGAATCAGGGATGTTGTTCTAAGCAACATATCATGAGGGAGGCTAGGGCTCCCGTGCAGGACTTCTGTCGAAAGTCAGTAACTCATAGATAGATAACACAAGCTTGGGAAAATCCAAATCTTTCCAATTCGAGGAGCATAAAATACTTGTAGAGGTTACCTTATCTACAATATATCGAAGAATGCCCATTATCTGGAAGGGTGTAGAAGAAGGAAGTCGAGGCTCCACAAGATTATTCCAATCAAAGGAAACCACCCTAGGACTTGGAGGGACCGTATTCAGAGAGAGTAGAATTCTCCCCTGTTCATGAGGTACGGGACTAGAAATTCTAAGGACATGGGACTAGAAATTCAAAGGACATGGTCAAAGGAAGCATCATCCTCCAAAAGAAGAGTGGGATTGACTTAATATTGCGTCGACAATGTCACTTCCTTAGACTTGTTACTCTCCAAGAGAAGAGTGGGATCGACCAAATATTGCATCGGAATGACCACTTCTTCAACCATTGATTGAAAAGGATGCGAGAAAACAAGTTCAAGAAATGCATTACCCCCCAAAACAGGAGTGGTGTTGGTAAAATAATGCATCGGCATGACCGTTGGTTGAATAGGATGAAAGACAACATGGTCAAGAAACCCATCACCCCGAAAAATAAGAGTGGCACCATCTGAATATTGCATCGACATGACCATTGTATCAACCAAAGAAGGATTAGAATATTGGGAAATCAAAGACGACTCAGAACTCGAAGGGCCCCTAGGAAAGGACCACACTTCTTTTACCACAATAGTAGAAGGGAAAAAACAAGTAAAATGATATCCTTTGCAAAGCCTACAAAGGAACTTTGGATTATTCCTTATATGTCGAGGCTTCTAAATTGTATGAATTCCCCCAGCATGACTTGCAGTGGATGGTGACATGCTCCCAACATGACTTGCAGAATCTACTAGAAAATCTCCAGCATGACTTGTAGAAGTTGGTGATGAATTTCCAGCATGACTAGCAGAGGTTGGTGATGAACCTTCAACATCACCAACAAAGTTTTATGATGAATCCCCAACATGACTAGCAGAGGTTGGTGATGTATGTGAAATGTGACTAGCAATGACTATATTTGTGCCCCCAACATGACTTGCAGTGGCTGGTTGTTGGTCTTCAACATGACTTGTAGATGTTGTCGACCAATCTCCAACATGAATATCATAGGTTGGTGATATAATGCTAGTATGAATTGAAGTGAATTGACTGGCAGTGGTTAGTTGCGGCATTTGAGACCAAGGTTCCGAAAAATATTGGTTTGAGAAATTGCATGCCAGGAAGGGTTCTAGTATACACCATGGCCCTTACCGAAAGGATATTATCCTCTTCCAAACTCATTCATAAAGTGTTGTAAGGGAATCATCATCGAGGAAGCTCCTTGTGAAGAGAAAGTGACATGACAAGAGTTACTCAGGTGAGGATATATATTTCTCCCAGACGAAGGAACTTTGTGAAGGGGGTTACCCATACTGTAAAATTGACTCCCCCTGAATGAAGCACAAGAGGAAAGACAAAAAAATTTCATGGGAAAATCATTCATAGGAACCGACATAGCAGAAGAAGGATACATGGATGGGATGTAATAAGTAGAATGACCACCTGTTTGAGAACTTTCTACTAAAAAAGTGAAGCTAGGATTGGATCCATAGGAAGGAAGATTCCAACCTCCTATCATAAGAGTTGGTTGATGGATATGACTCCCACCAAATGAAAAGGGAGAATAAGGAGGCATCATGTGCCCAGACCTAAAACTAGGATTCACATAAGACGATAAGACATAGAGGCCCAAGGTATTGGCTAAGTATCATGATTCAGAGTACCACTTGGAAATACAAAAGGATTCATCCTCATGGAATAAGAAAAGACCATGGGTTGGGTAACACTAACTGAGGGAGTCACAGGGGATCCACTAACCATAGCAATGAAAACTCATGACACAATAAAAAATACTAAGGCCAACTAATAATAAAAAATAACACCAAAGTAAAACAAAAAGGCCAATGCACACAAACATGATATAGTGGCTGAAAGGGGCCTCCCTCACTAGAGTAGGTATGTCGCGCCTAAGAGGGTCCTGAGACTCTCTTCAAAAGTTCATAGTTATTAGAATCAATTATAAGGGCCCTTGTGGGCTTAAAAACCAGTCGATCAAATCCCCCAAGAGAGGTAATCCTCCATAAAGGTTGTGTGTTGTCTTACCCTTATCTGACCCAGGGTACCTGCATAATAACCCCTACAAGTAACCTATGTGGCTACTTATGTCAAGCAACTAACCCACCATGATATAAAAAATGTGCAGGAGAACAATCGTAAGTCAGCTCCACCCTTAGTCAGACACATATGTTGAGTTTAATAGCCTTGGAGAAGTTTACTCGCAAAATCCTATCCCAAGGCTCTAAATCTTAAGCTAGTTTGTGCACCCTAAAAAACAAAATCGTTTCTAATCAATTTTAAATTTATCAGTGTTACTTTTAGTGTCATTGTTTACTCAAAATTTGTGGTCATGAAACTAAATACGTTATGACTCAGCAAGTGAAAGAAACGAATATGAATATAATGCAAATTCCTAACTTCAATTCTCATTAAATGATAAGCTTTTCAAAATGAAACTTTCAATTCAATTATGTAATTTCAAGTAACATGTAATATTTCCATACATGTACTAATATCAACGATAAGAACCCAAAAGATCAAATGCCAACAATGCAAAATGTATATATATATTTTATTTTCAATATAAAATAATGAAAATGCAAGGACTGAACAACAACTTGATATAAATATTCTACTGTATGTAAACAGAGACAAACCAATTAAAATATCAAGAAGCATACAACCAACCCAATATACAAGGACAATCAATGAACAAGATGATGAGAAATAAAAACCGCTTGAAAAAACAACCAAAGAAAGGTTTCCTATCACTCTATGGGCACTTAATAGTGATGACAGAGACCTAAGAAGACTCAAAAAACATCAAACTCAACAATCAAGAAAACCAGGATGTTGTACATGACTATTCAGAAGAAAATTGCATATATATGCTTTCTACAGAATGACAACTCGTGTATGTACACGACTGTCAGGAAACAAACTGTGTATATGTATTGAAACAATGCCAGCTTAAGAATAAGGCCAAGAAAACTAGACTCAAAATGAACAGAATATTTCAAGCAATCAAACGACAACAAACTCAATATAAACAAGAGCAATCAAAGGAGAAAAATACTCCAAACCCCGAAAAGAAGATTCAATCCCTAGTATGGTTGCCAATTTTGTTACAATGAAAATCACTCTATGGCATGGGGTAAACCATAACAGATGGAAATGACTACAGAAATCAAATCTAATCTCAGGTATGCTATTTAAACAAATATGCTATTTAAACAAATATGCTAACAAGACAATTTAAAGAGCCTAACTCATCCAAACGTTCGATGAAGTCCACCGTTGAGCACTTGACTCAAAGAAATACACTTGAAACTTGTCCTCAACAACCAAGATATGAAAACATATGGTGATAATATATAAAGTTATCACATTCAATAACATAATCAATCAATATTCATAAAAAATACGCCCATGGAATAACAATTCAAATATTTGCAAGACATTAATTGGACAAGAAAAGAGTATTTCTATTAAAATGTAATCAACAAAAGTGTATGAATGACAAACTTCCATGTTATCATGTTTGGAACTGAGAAACTAAGTCCCTTCCAGCTAGGCCTCCACCACTTCAATCATCCACCAAAGTCAAGCTCATATAAGAGAGACAATGAGGTTCTCAATTAAATAGGGAAGATAATGGGGGTTGAACAATGTGTTTAGACTTAAAAGGACAAAGGGATGCAGACTCTATGAAGTGAATAATTTCTCCAGAGTAACTTTTCTCTCAAAGTTGAATTCTTCTCCTCC
This sequence comes from Picea engelmannii, assembly GCA_009831015.1. Lineage (NCBI taxonomy): Eukaryota > Viridiplantae > Streptophyta > Pinopsida > Pinales > Pinaceae > Picea > Picea engelmannii. The sequence goes on from WSFP011436748.1 coordinate 19,123, forward strand.
TCTCCACAGCTTGGATATGGCCCATTTATAACCTTCAAATGGAACTGAAGATTCGAGTCAAAGAATTTCCAGTATATGGAAGTTCAAGGATCATGGATCCCATGACGTGACATGGAAACCCGACACCATTTTTTAATTTTGAGCAAAACACCTAATGTACGCAGGTTGTAATGGTGCAACCTATGTATACACATGTTGTATAATTGTTAAGGAGAGTAATGTGGAACATTTACACATGATGTAATGGTGCAACCTACATATACACATGTTGTATATCTGTTAGGGCATGTATATGTGGAAAAATACAATTTTTAGCTCTGGTAACTACAAAAAGGGACTTCAAGTATGCATAGGGAAATGGAAAAATCCTTCTAAGAAAGTTTGCATAGGGTGAGGAGAATCTTTCTATAACAACTTGGTTGGGCCTTGGAATCCCTTATTCAAATCCTCACACTCTAGGGACAATCCGGTGAGTTGTTAGATGTACTCTACATGAATTGGGTATCTTCTATCGACCCATAAGCTCATGTTGTGCACTTGATTAACAAAAAGGGACTTCAAGTCTGCATTGGGAAATGGAAAAATCCTTATGAGAAATTTTTCATAGGGTGAGGAAAATCTTTCTATAACAACTTGCTCAGGCCTTGGAATCCCTTAAACACATTCTCACCTTCTAGGGACAATCCGATGAGTTGTTGAATGCCCTCTGCATGAATTGGGTATCATCTACCGATCCATAAGCTCATGTCGTGCACTCGATTGATCAGAAATTTGGTGCACCATGCAACCTCACTAGTGGTCTCGAAGACCAATAGATCCTTGAGGTGCATAATAGTGGAATTGAACAAATTGATGAAGTCTAGTTTTGGTACAAACTACAAGTCCCCCATTGAGTCAGCAACCAAGTCCTAAAACACACTAATATTCATTTGAGGAAATAGTACTTGGTCACTCATGTCGAGGTCGAGGAGTTTTTCTTTCTAAACCTTTCCTTTGACATCGCCCATGAACTTGAACCTGGGATCATACGAGTCATATGGAATTTCCTCTTTGGGAGTCAAACTTTGTCCTCCTGTTATTCTCAACATGTTGGCTCTAGAGCACTGGTAAACTAGATGAGTTGGGGGTTGGGGTTGCAATGGGAAGCGGAGGAATTTTCAGAGTCTTCCAGGGTATAGATAGCTCAAGAACATACGGTAGCTAAAACAAATAGTGCATCTCATGCCTTAGGTTCACGAGATCTTATAAATGGGATGAATGGAGAGCCATGTAGTTGCTCATCTGTGTAGCATGTTCTATATAGAGACTAGTGGTGAAAAACTATGTAGGTACAACAACTTCCTTCCCATAAACCAACTGAAAGGGGGTATACCTGTGTAGCTTCTTTGTGGTAGTCTTGTAAGCCCACAATATTGTTGGAACTCTATCATCCCAGTCTTCCCTGTTTGCACAACATACTTTTGTCAGTCCTCTTTCCATAATTTTATTGAATGCCTCCACTGTACCGTTAGCTTGTGAATGATAGGGACTTATCTTATGGTGCTATATAAGGAATTATGTTGTCTGTTATCACCTAATGTTGTAAGGAGGATGTTTTCCTAGTTAATGCCCCCTTTGCTGGAAAAAATGACAAAATCGGGTCGAAAACCCACTTGTCCTAAGTTTCGTGAGTAGGCGCGTATGATTTAAAATGGGCGTAGATATGGGCGGCAGTGATCCCCACACCCAGATCTAAGGACGAGGTCTAATTCTAGACCCCCCTTGCCATTCTACCTTTAACAGAAGGGGGGGGTCCGATATCATGTCGTGCAAGGTTGAACGGTTGGGATTAAAGCGCCCAGATCTATGGCTGAGGTCCAATTCTGAACCCCCCTTGCTCTTTTGCCTTTAAT
>ML867852.1:0-14289 GCA_009831015.1 Picea engelmannii
GTCGTGTGTAGACAATGTTGGGTACTAAAGATGCTTCCTTACTTTCACTAGTGAAAGTTTCTATCAAAGAAAAAGGTGTATTGTGAAAATTTTCACCCTTGAGATCATATAATTTTACTTTGGGAATTTCAACCTCTATATTTTCTAATTTAATTTCAGGATTACTAGTTGAGGCTTCTGTGGAATGAGATTTATTTGGATGTTTTTCTTTAAAATTAAGTAAATGTATTTATTCCACTAAAATATTAACATTAACTTGAGTAACCTTTGGTTGATATATCTTACCTACTGATGCAGACATCTGCCTTAGATATCCTTTGGTTTTCAACAGTTTCTCATGATAAAAAACCGGTGTAGTCTTATTATCGTCTGGGTTTGTTTTGGTATTTTTTCATCTTAATGCCATATTTTCCAAAATGGAGTCGCTAGGTGAAAATCAAAATGATCCTTAACCTTGTGTACTATTCTTGTTCACCGTAAAAAATCAAAGCTAAACTTTGTCGTATTCCTAGGGAAAAATAGTTTTGTTTCTTCGTTCCCCCACAACGATGCAAGAATTATGTTGTTCTTGATATTTACTCTAGGCTCACACAATAATGTCATGCATCCAAAATTTAAAATATTTTTTTTTAATAATGCTTTTCTACCTTCAGTTTTAAGATGGAACTTCAAATAACTTAATGATTAGAAAACACAAAGGCAATATCTCTTTCTTTTAGTTTTTATAAATATTGAAGAGATGAAAAGTAGAAATGGTTAAAAAAAATTGTCAAACAAAGTAAGGTATACAATGTTGATAAATCTTACCTTATCCCCAATACAAGAATCATGAAGAATATATCTTAAAATATGAATTGAAATGAGGAGATCCACGCAGATACAGGTCTTGTTTTACTTACATTAATAATAGAGGAAAATTTATAGCTGAACAGACCTCCAATTATATGGACCACAATATATGTATTACTGAATTGTAGTATTTCAATCTTTAAGAACCATAGAGTGAATAAAATGAAGTTATGATGAAAATAAAATACACAGAAAGCACATATCTCAAATAAATGAAATGTAGAATCTCTGTCTTTTCTCCGAAATTGGTATTAAGAAGTTCTCTTTTACATTTTCCTAGAAGAATCCCTGATTACATCTTTAATCTTCTTATTTATAAAAAATTGTCTTAACCAAAAGTGGTTATACTTTCCACATTCTTAGTTCTCAAAATAGAATAAAATCTAAACTGAATAAATATTACAAAGATTTTGAACATTTGTCCATTTTTTCGGGTCTCCTTTGCTCGTTGGAAATTCATTCTTACTTTATTTTATCATGGGTGTAACTGGCTTTTGTTGATCTTTTTCTTTTGCATGCAGTTCTAATAATGAAATAATGAACTTGGGGGGTTCAATATTTCCATTTAATTCAAAGGAAAAAACCTTTCCATGTACCACTGTTAGATTTCTTTGAATTTTTACTACATCCTATTGAGTGATTTGATGTTGCAGAGTTTGTTTCACTCGAACATGATTTAATATTTCCAGGACGACATGATTTACTTGTAATATAGCATTTTTCATGTACTCTCTATTTTTCTTCATATTTTCTTTTCTCTTCTCAATCTCAACTTGCCCAAAAAAGCATGAATATTACTGATATGAATTGTTGTTGTATCTGTATCTATAGCTAAAAGATCATCAACATAAGCTTTCTTTACTTATTTAGCTAGCCTTTTAATTTCTTCAAGATTGTTTTCCCAGGATTTTAAAGCTATTTCTCTTTTTATCTGCTCAATTTCTGAAAAAGGAACAACTCCTCGTATATTGAAACTTTGCCTCCACCCTATAAGTTCCTGAAATTTGCATTCAACCATAATAGATTCCTTCTCTTTTTCATCAATAATCCATAATGACCCATTGATTACCTGATAATATGTTTGGATAGTATCCAAACTTTAATAGAAGTTTTGTTGAACAATCTACAATCCATCATTTATTTTTAATGCTTGTTTCTTGAAGGCATAAATATGAATTATTGTTATTTCAATTGTGATTGTTCGAGCTTGCAATTGATTTAAGAATATATTTCTCTGGGACACCATGTTTTTACTAAAGTGTCAATTGCGAAAACGTATCTTCATTTTCTCCTATAATTGATTGATTTGTTGCTCCAAACGTTGTTTGACTTTATTTATTTCATAATTGAATTTTTCTCTAGAATTGAATTCTATATGTTTCATATCATTATGAAACTGCTCAATCAGGACATTCTTCTGGTCAATTTTTTTTCTCAATTGATCCATTGACCATACGTTGGCTATTGAAAATGCCCCTAGTGACTCTTCTACTTTTTTTGCAAATTCAGGTTCAATCTATCCCTGTCCATCATATACCATTATTTTCTTCTTTGTAATTACTCCCCCTTTCTGTTGATATTCTCTTCATATAATACCTTTATTTTTCTTGTTGAAGAATAAATATGATGAAGGCATATATTCCAATTCAATAGGTGTTAGGTCATCTATATTTATAACCTCTGAACATGGTAAATCATAACTTGTTGCTAGGGGGGTTAAGGATGGTATGGGAATGACAAGTGTAGTATATTCACCTTGATTTGTGATATATTTTATAAGAGTTTCAATGTTTTTCAATAATTGAGGAAACATATGCCCATGTTTCATAAAAGCTTCAAACAATGCTAATGATTCTTGATTATTTTTACCTGGTATTGATATCCCTATAATCACTGTATCCTTGGGAAATATTTCTGGTGTCTTTTTCACTTCTTTAATTTTGACCTCAGGAAAATCAAATTTCTTGGGATTTGATGATGGTGGTTGTGAATTTGGACTAAGACTTGTTGTACCTGCAATATCTTAGGTAAATTGATCCTTCTGTTGTTTTGGAAGCTAAGAAAACCTAATTGTTCCTCTTCAAGAAGAGTTTGAAATATGGATATAACTTCATCATATGATGTAACCCCTTCACAAAAATCGTCATAAGGTGAATCATCGTGGATGTATATCTTCATGTTAAACTGAGCCAAATGATTTTCTACCACCCTATGTGGATCATGCCTCTATAATTCAATGTTAGCTAATTTGATATCAACTAAGGTTGAGGCTTCTACCTTAGCATTTCCAAAATATCATAATGTAAATATACCAACCTGTATGGGAAAGGTTGACCAAACCCTTTTCTGTGCAACTTTTAGTTCTTTAGTGATGCATGTTGAAACTGTTTGATATGCTACTTGTCAGCAAACAACTATTTCTGGTATAAATCTGGGCAAAGAATGAGGAGATGAAAAATAGGAAAAGACTCTAATATAAGAACAACTTTCTTCAATTTACCAGTCTTCAATAGAACACAAATTCCCAATAATTTGTTATGGAATTTTTGGAGGAGGTTGAACATAAATATCTTCATGGATTGGAATGACCACATTGTGACAAATCTCAGAAAAAAAATCATTTTCATTTCCCTCCAATAATTTGGAATGATAGAAGTGTATAGGTTCGATGAAATTCTGAGTCCAGCTCCAATTCATAACAAGAAATGGGGTTTTGAAACATATTGCATACATATAGAAAAAAGCACACTCTCCCTTGGATTTCTAGGCTTTGTAATCCTCTATATGTTTGGCTAGGTTATCCAACAACATTTTTCCCCAATCAAAAGTATAACTCTTTGCTACTTCATGGATTATAAGAAACCAATCTATAGTAAAATGCATAGGTATTTTCTTTCTGAACATTCTACACATCATCATGGAAGTATACATAATATGGGAATCACAAGAGACTATAGAATATGGTCCATGACTATCAACTTTGAATTTATTTTCATTTCCCCACCAATTTTTTATTATATCATGGACAGTTTTGTCGTAACTCACACATTCATCATTCTTGAACTTCATTATAATGATGCATTATAAGTATATTTGGGGGTGAAAGTTAATTTATACATTACTTCAATGTATTCGGGTTGAAATGATCTAACAATAGTCTTCTAATGACTCTAGATGGTTTTGGCTGGAATATCAATGTGATCCAGGGCCCAACGTATCATATCTGTATATGGAAACATTTTTGGACATGCTACAACTTTGTGAAGCTCTGACTTAACCACCTCTATTATCTTGTTTTCGGTTGAATCATCTTCTCCTCCGCTTGATTCATCAGAATGAAGGGAATTTTATTTATCTAATATTTCATAAACCTGCTTCCATTATTTAATGACGTTTGTTAGGCGAGTGGTAGTGTCTGTAAATGCTTCTGAATTTGGTTTTGGGTCTTTTGCAAATGGATCTTTATTCTTTCATGTTTTACACAGTGCCATAATTTCCAAGTATCAGTCCTTCTGTAAGAAAATAAAAATCTCTGAGCCCAACTACCGTAGAAAAAGTTTTGAAGGAAAATAAAGAAATGGTAATAAAATTGGAAAGTGATTTTATTGAATAGAAGACATAAACCATAAATCAATTTTATAATTAATCAAATGATAGGGTAATCATGTCAAATATGCTAAATTTATTACCTGACGGTCATTAGATTTTAAAATCCTTTACCTTAACCATATTAAATATACCTTTAATGATCATTATTTAATGAAGATAAGTTATTTTGGCACTTCGACATTTGGGAGTTTCAAATGCGAAATTCTAAATATATCTCGAAGGATGATTTCACAGAGAAATTGATCATCCTCTAATTGAATTTTTCGTTATAATTAATCACAGTTTATGGTCTCTTTAAATTTAAGTGCTTCAGAACTCCAGGACTCCGGAGCTTCATGGCTTCGTGAGATTGCATTTGGGATGTTTTAAATTTTATCCCGAAGGCCTAAAGCACAGAGTGATTACTTACCATTAATTACGCCAACTAAAACATGTTTTAACCTTTAATCTTCTATGCTTTATAATTTCGATGTTCCATCACTTTGGTACTTCAACCTTGTTTGGATTTTGTTGACGACTTAATCTTTTGGAGAACAATCTTCTGTAGTGATGTGATAGGATGACTTTAGTTCTAATGATGTGTCATAAAAATATGAGTGACACATGTCACCTTAAATCATGAGAATTATATAACCAAGGGTTCCCAAATTGAGTTCCAAGTGTCACCATGTGTAAAGAGTGCCAGATGGCAGAGGATACGTCAGCTGATTAAGTAAAATATTTTGTGGAAATTCAGAGCTCCGTGACTCTAGAGCTTCATGAATTCAAGATTTTTAATACTTTATACATTTGATCTTGAACTTCTGAATCACAGAGTCCCAAAGTAAACTTTTAATTATTTTGTTGAATAAACATTTCACAATTCTGACACTCCAAAGTTGCGACAGTCGTCGATCTATATGAGTGTCAAGTTTTAAATGGTTGGTGCTTGATCTGTCCTGTCAAAATGTAACGAAAAACATTTTAATAAAATGGATTGGTTCACTGATGGTAAGAGTAGAAATATGAAATGGATCGAGGAGTTAACACATATTTTTTTTTGGAGAAAATGACACCCCATGAATTGAATGCATGGGATGCATGCATTCACTTGCATTTATTTTACCACCCTACATTTTTTTCACATTTCATTTTGGAATTTGATTTTTGTAGATACCAAGTAACATTGTGGTTTTTGTTGGTAATTCTAGCTCAAACTTTTTTATAGGTATTTCAAGTGCCAAGAGAAAGTATGTTTTTCATCTTGTACCCATCATATTCTTCTTTTGTTTTGCAATAATAGTTTTGGGGAAAATATGCGTTGGTCTATGAATGAGTGTGTTGTTTGTCCATCTTTCAAGCTCTTTTTTTAATCACTTAATGAAATAATTCCATGTTTGACTTTTGTTCCTTGATCCTTGGTCATGAAAATTGTTATTTCAATATTGACTATGTAAATACAATGAGGATTCAAATGTGTTTATGACTCTTTTCCGATCCTCAAAAAATAATGCAAGATCTGGTTATGGCCTCCTTTCCACTATTTTATTTTTCAAGTTTGCAAAAATCATTGGAAATATTTGTGGGTTCTATTTTGTACACATATATTATCTTTTTTGTTCAAATGGTTAGGATCCCATGACCCTCGAGTTCCATTATGTTAGCACTACGATTCACCCTCTGACTGCAAGAGGATAAGCCTAGTACCCATCAAAACAAAGGGTAAAATGAATTAAAATGGTTTGAGTAGGTGGATCAGTGAGACTATAGAGAGAGGAAACGTATAACAGAAGTAACTGCAAATCAGTTTGAGACCATTGGGCTATGGAGTCATAAGTATCATGGATAAGGAAGGCATTTAAAATTCCTATCGGACAAAAGGATTAATGTGGTGATGAGGAGAAGAAGACATAAAATTTCTGGTGAACCATGAAATATGCGCATGATAGAAACATATCCTCCATCTCTTCATGGATCCATAAATCAGAGAGATTGCATCCAGACAATGAGAAAAATATAAAAAATATGACGAACCATGAAAGATGGGCATGATAGCAACAAAAACCCCATCGCCTCAGGAATCCATAAATCAGAGAGATTACCTTCACACAAGATGGAAAACAAAGAAAATATGACGAACCATGAAGGATGGGAATGATAGAAAAAAAAACTCCATCACTTCAGGAATCCATAAATCATAGAGATTACATTCAGACAAGAAGGAAAACAAAGAAAATATGACAAACCATGAAAAATGGGCATGATAGCAACAAAAACTCCATCGCCTCAGGAATCCATAAATCAGAGAGATTATATTCAAACAAGAAGGAAAACAAAGAAAATATGATGAAGCATGAAATAAGGGAATGATAGAATCAGAAACTTGATCGCCTCAGGAATCCATAAATCAAAGATATTACATTCAGATAAGAAGGAAAACAAAAAATAGCAAGTAAACTAAGAAGATGGTATGATAAAAATGATTCAATGGAATCTTCAATAAAATATATTTACAATCTAAGCCCTCAAGCATACAAACTAAAACATTACAAAGCCCTACTCCTGAAACTCACTCGACTCTCCAAACTATGAAGAACCCCCCCTTTTACAAAATCTAAACTGATCTATTTATAATCAGAATAGTCCACAACTGCCAGGAGTGTGACCTGGCTATTGCATTTAATGCTTTTGTCTGCACATTTCTCTGTCAGACTGTGCGTGTATCCTCTTGTGTCATACACAAACTCATATCAGCATGGGATTTTCTGCCCTCTGTGGTATCGTGGACTGACAGTCTATTCCTCTCAGACATGGCTTCTATTCCTTCAATTTATGGACTGAGTTGAGATTTTAGCTACTAGTCCTTTTCCATTAATTGAATCCTCCTCGGGATCGGCACGAGGCTCAATGCCTAGGGGACCGCCACACACTTCTCTTGGATTAAACTCTATATAATAATGTGATTGCGGGGCCGTCAAAGGTAGTTTAGATTCACTCCACTTTTGAGCCCGCAATTCACCACCTTTCACCACATAGCTCTTTTTCTATACCATGGTTTCGATTGCAGGACCACTCAATGATTTTATCCTTCAAGCATGTGGCATCCCCGCAATGGAGCATGGTCATTGATCTGGTCATGATCTGTGATCTGGGAAAGCCTCTCTTTTGTTGCCACACACCACTCTTGGATGGACCCTGCTTCCGTCTACGAATATCAACATCTCATAATTATTTCAGGAGTTCAAGCTTCAGACCTTTTCAATGCATAGCTCTTACAATTCTCTGAAGTGTTGAATTCCCGAAGTGAGGTATCTAGCATTGCGTGTCCTATTGATTTGGAAAAACGAGATTTACTTTGATATTTTGGGCTTCGGTCCTTTTTCTCCTTCTTGCTCGCGCAATTATCTGAAGTGCCGAATTCCCAAAGTGAGAGATAAATTGACGGGTGGCCTTTTGATTTGGACAACCAATATTTACTTCAAGACCTTTAGGACTTCGGGGCTGCTACCAAGATCAATGGTCCTTGTTGGTTTGAGATCAATGTTCCACAATTATTTTTGGAGTTCAGGCTTCAACTCTTCGAGACTTTTCAATGCACAGCTCTTACAATCCTCCTAAGTGCTGAATTCCTAAAGTGAGAGATCTGCCTCCACATGTCCTATATATTTGGAGGACCGAGATTTACTTTGGGAGTTTGGGCTTTGATATTTTTCTTCTACTTGATCTCGCAATCCTCCGAAGTAAATATTCTGAAGTGTGAGATCTATTGACACGTTTCCTTAGCCTTTAATGGCTCATATTTACTTTGGGACTTCATATCCTCTTCCTATTCATTAATCCTTGCATGAATTTGAAATCCTAACCGCCCGAGAACCACTAATCTGAGCTTCTTATGGGATCTCCACCGTTGAAAATCAAACCTGCTTGTTCATGATTCAACCCTTAAATGGACTGCTCTGAATGTTCTGCTTTGTGCTCAATGCTAATATCTACATAGACCGTGGAATTGGTCATCCTGTGACCTCTTGACATCTATATGTGATAACATTTGGATCCACAAGGGATGACATGCTCCCTACGAGCTATCAAGAAAAAGCATTTCCAGTGCCTTAGCCTTTGGGTTGTGGAGTCGAGCTCAGATACATTTGCTGAAGGAAACAAGATGACATGTACACTAATAAACTTACAAAAAGAAAACAAACACACATGCTCCAGAAGGAGCTTATTAATGTACAATCATAGACTAACTGACTTTTTACAATGTGTTAGGTGAAAGAAAACTTCCACCATAGCCACCCAAGTAACTTCCTAACGGAAAATTTTCTTACTCTTTCACTGATCAGCAAAGGATGATGGAAATGTGACAGTAAATTAATTGCATTCTTCATATTTCTTCCTAATGTTGAAGGTAATATAAATCTTGGAGGCTTCAGTACATGAAGAAAATGAAATTCCATGTACTTCCCCACAGGATCATAAAATAGGTGATAAAACCTACTAAATTGATAAAAAAAAACCTTCTCTTCTTTATAGCTACTCACATCTAGCTGAATGTATGTGGCAAGCACAGGTGAGTGAAAGGATGATGAAGGATGTTGGTCCACTTCTCCTTTCTCTACTCCGATAACATATGTCAACTGATGGCAACAAATAACCTCATGTATATCAATGGATGGATCTTTATCTTTATCAGGTTGATCTTGGTAAAATATTTTACTTTCATTAGAAGGATGGATGTTAATTCCTTTCTCTTAAAAACACACCTCAACATCTTCATCATTGTCTCCATAATGATGAAATAAAGGAGGATCTTTGAATGACATGGCAAGAGGTAACTTCTACCCATCAAGAGAAAATTGTTCTTCATTACTAAACACATGTTTCTTTTCAAGATCTAACCTAGGAAGAAATATCTCATCATCATCATATGAGTCAAAAGTAGACTGCTCATATTTAGGCTTTTTAGAGATAGGGCTACAAAGAATATCAACTTCCAGAATAGACTCAATTTCTGCACTTTCCTTACTGAGACAACAAACATAGTTTTCATTAGATGCAAATGAACAAGGAAGAAACAGATTCTTCATCCAAGGCATCTTCTTCATTCTCACAGCCTTAATAAGAATCAGCTATATCTTGAATGCAATATTTATACTCCTCACAACAACTATGACAAATTAACTCAGGAATAAAACTTTTGACAATGCATATTGAAAGTTACATGAAACTGTTCCAGGGAGGATATGCTAGCAGGGGGCAAGGATTGATACCACTTACGAGAATATCTTTCTAATGAGTACATGAACATATTCATTAGCACATCCTCATGATGTATTCCCCATTGATGCATGAGTTCATGAAACTCAAGTAGATTCTCTGCAGGGTTGTCATCTCTATGTTCTCTAAATGTGGGCAAAAAATCACCCCACTCATCCATAGTAGGAACAACATTTGGAAAATCAGGAAAAAAAGAGAAATTAAAAGGAGCAAACCTCGGAGCCAAAATGGCTTCCATATAAAAATATGACTTCTTAAAACTATGGAGTCACCATTGGATCCTTTAATTGTGGATTCATCAGGTTAATGATATGCAGTTTGAATGTGTGTGATAAAAATGATTCAAAGGAATATTCAATAACATATATTTACAATCCAAGCCCTCCGGCATACAAACTAAAAAATTATAGTGCCTTTCTCCTAAAACTCACTCGGATCTCCATCCTATGAAGAACCCCCCATTTTACAAAATCTAAACTGATCTATTTATAATCAGAATAGTCCAACACTGCTAGGAGTGTGACCTGCCTATATCATGTAATGCTTTCGTCTGCGCATTCCTTTGTCAGACTGAGTGTGTATCCACCTGTGTCATACGCAAACTAATATCAAAATCGACCTTTCTACCCTCTATGGTATTGCTTTTTAGAGACAGGGCTACAAAGAATACCATCTTCCAGAATAGACTCAATTTCTGCACTTTCCTTACTGAGACAACAAACACAATTTTCATTAGATGCAGATGAACAAGGAAGAGAAAAAATAGATTCTTCATCCAAGGCATCTTATTCATTCTCACATCCTTAATAAGAATCAACTATATCTTGAACGCAATATTTATACTCCTCACAACAACTATGACAAATTAACTCAGAGGAATAAAACTTTTGACAATGCATATTGAAAGTTACATGAAACTGTTCAAGGGAGGATATGCTAGCAGGCGGAAAGGATTGATACCACTTATGAGAATCTCTTTCTAATGAGTACATGAACATATTCATTAGCACATCCTCATGATGTATTCCCCACTGATGCATGAGTTCATGAAACACAAGTAGATTCTCTGCAGGGTTGTCATCTCTATGTTCTCTAAATGTGGGCAAAAAATCACCCCACTCATCCATAGTAGGAACAACATTTGGAAAATCAGGAAAAAAAGAGAAATTAAAAGGAGAAAACCTCTGAGCCAAAATGGCTTCCATATAAAAATATGACTTCTTAAAACTATGGAGTCGCCATTGGATTCTTTAATCATGGATTCATCAGGTTAATGATATGCAATTTGAATGTGTGTGATAAAAATGATTCAAAGGAATATTCAATAACATATATTTACAATCCAAGCCCTCAGGCATACAAACTAAAAAATTATAGTTCCTTGCTCCTAAAACTCACTTGGATCTCCATCCTATGAAGAACCCCCCATTTTACAAAATCTAAACTGATCTATTTATAATCAGAATAGTCCAACACTGCCAGGAGTGTGACCTGCCTATATCGTTTAATGCTTTCGTCTGCGCATTCCTTTGTCAGACTGTATGTGTATCCACCTGTGTCAGACACAAACTCATATCAGAATGGACCTTTCTACCCTCTATGGTACCGCGGGTCGATAGTCTAGTCCTCTTGGCCATGGCTTCTATGCCTTCAATTTATGGACTAAGCTGAGGTTTCAACTACCAGTCATTTTCCATTAACTGAATCCTCCTCGGGATCGGGATGAGGCTCAATGCCTAAGGGACCACCATGCACTGCTCTTGGATTAGACACTATATAAGAATGTGATTGCGAGGCCGTCAAAGGAGGTTTGGATTCACACCGATTTTGAGTCCGCAATTCACCACCTTCCACCATGTATCTCTTTTGTTATACCATGGTTTTGATTGTGATACTGCTAAAGAATTTTATTGTTCGAGCATGTTGCATCCCCTTAATGGAGTCTAGCCATTGATCTAGCCATGCTCTGTGACCTGGGAAAGAGTCTTTTTTGTTGCCATGCACCTCTCTTGGATTGACTCTACTTCCTACTGCAAGGATCAAGGGCTCACAATAACTTTAGGGGTTTGGGCTTTAGGCCTTTTAAATGCATAGCTCTTACAATTCTCTAAAGTGTTGAATTCCCGAAGTGAGGGATCTGGCGCCACATGGCCTCTTAATTTGGACAACTGAGATTTACTTTGGTAGTTCGGTTTTTAGGCCTTTTTCTCCTACTTTCTCGCGCAATTCTCTGAAGTGTTGAATTCCCTAAGTGAGAGATCTAGTGATGCGTGGCCTTTTGATTTAGATGATCGAGATTTACTTTGGGACCTTTAGGACTTTGAGGCTGCTGCCAATATCAATGGTCCTTGTTGGTTTGAGATCAATGGTCTACAATTATTTCAAAAGAGTTCTAGAACATCAAACAAGGGTAACTTGGACTTTGATATATAGAGTTGAAAGGAGAATTTCTAGGTAATTCCAAATGATACTCCAAGTAGAAGGTAGAAAAAAAATTTCCTCACCTTATTCGGTAGATGATATTGCAGACCAAAACCCTCCTGAGTCGCTAAATAGGGAGGTATGATCCAAAATGGATCAATATATAATTTTTCATCTACCTTAGTACTTTTTGGGTGGAAAATTGGAGGAATTTAATTTTAGGGAATGTTTTAGGGGTAGGTCATAGTTTGGTGATTTGGAGTCTGGAACCTTCCAAAGCCAGTTTGAGGCATCAAATGATACTTTTTTGGGTCAAAACATTGTGGGAATGGATCTTTTCATATATATGTTAGTATACACATTGAAAACTTTCGAATGATGTAAAAATCACCTCATTCAGAGTTCGTATGAAGAAGTTATGTCTCGTGCAAGTTGACCTACCGTATTCACCATCATGGTATCGAGTGGATGCCATTCACCCCCCATTACTAAAAAATGTGGGGCTAGTCAAGTGTGGAGTCTCAAAAATATTCTAGAGTGTCCAAAACCCTAACACAAATTGAGGGTTGAGGCATGCAAAAACCCTAAACCTAATCCTAGTCAAGTATCAAACTATATTATACTAGTCCAGTATGAAGAGAAGGGGTTCCATTCATTTAGTGTTGTTATTGTTCCATAGTTTAGAAAAGCATCTACCAGTGCAGTATAGAAGCATAAAATAGGAGGTAGTAGATTCTGTAGTATTCATTCATGCTACAATCTCTAGGGAAACTCCGTAGAGAATGCCACTTTCTTTGTATTCACATTTCTTAACTGAGGAAAAGATAACAGAGCATAGACCTAACCTTCTAGCTAGATTTTGTCCCATATTGGGTTTCCCAGGTTGCATATTGTGTTCATTTGTGTGTATGGTGTGTTCATTTGTTTGTTCATTGATTTCAATTTTAATTATTTCCATAAAATTGAGTACTAATATTCTTGTGTTTGTTTCCTCACTTGGGTGAGAAAAACAAGGGCACTTGCATGTCTAGTTGGGCCTGCTAGACAAGACATAGGTTAGTGCATGAGTTAAAAAATCCAAGAACATGAAATAAACAAGTAAACAAACTAAAAACAACTAAGGAAATAAAACTATAATGCATAAGAAACTTTGAACCAAAAACAATCAACCAATGACCAAGATTATGACACCAATGGATAACTATATTAGTTGTAAAAACACCGTAGAGAAGTTAGGACTTATGATTTCCCTCTTCCTCCTTGGGAGGGCTCTTGAGTTCCCTAATGGAGAGCTCTTCTTACAATGGTAGAAAATAAAGCAAATGATGAATAAATCAATGCATATTCCCTCAAGAGGTGAGTGGAATGGCCTATTGGAATGTTGCTAGAATGATCCAAGGAGAAAAGAGGATTCTCAAGGGAGGATTGAGGTAGCATAACAATACTATGAAAATCTTAATTTCTTACTGCACCCATGGCCTCCATTTATAGCATGTATTCAAGGAAATATTTAACTAGTCCTTAGTGTAAACTGTTGATACTGAGAGGGGGGTGAATCAATATCAAGTACAATTTAAAACATTTTTAAACTTATAATTAAACCATTCAATTATATCCAATGAGAAATGAACAATAGTATAAGAGTTACACCAATACACCACAATACACCATGCACAATATATGAGAAATAATCAATAGTTTTTGTTCAAGGGAAGTAATGACTTCCAAAGGTAGCTACAGCTTCCAAATGTAAAGGGAGGGATAAACCTCCAAGAGGAAGATACAATCCTCCAATATCAAGATATATCTGAACTCTATATCCTTTCCCCTTCCTTCCACCCAAGAATATATGAGAGATAATAAAACTTTATTCAATTCTGGTCTGTTCAGAAGACCCGACTTGTACAGCATGCCCCGCGTTCAATATTTAACATATGATTCCGAAACTCGCACACAAGAAACTAAAGTCCATAATATTTCCAATGGAAGTGGTCCCACTTCATTTGGAGTTTGTATGAAAACGTTATGACTGTTTTACCCGGAACACCTGTTTTTTGACTAGTTTCAGGACTGGTCACAAACCCTATATTCCACAGAGTATATCTCCATAATTATAGCGAATAAAGAGCTGAAATTTTTACCAGAGGTACCTTG
>ML867853.1:0-21014 GCA_009831015.1 Picea engelmannii
AGGGTGGTAAGGAGTACTCTTCTCATGGTATATATTAAACTCTTCAAACATTTCCTCAATTGTATTATTGATGAGGTGGGTCCCCTGATCACTCATCATTATCTTTGGACATCCAAATCTTGTCACTACATTCTCAAATAAAAAATGTGTTGCAATATCTGCGTTGCAATCCTTTACTGGTCCTACCTTTTCCCATATTGTTAAGTATTTTGTTGTTGTAATAATGTATCTGGCTCCTTATCTTGTTGGTGGATTAATTGGACCTACAAAATCTATTTCCCATTTATTGAACACTTGTAAAGTAACATGTTGTACAAGTGGCATCTCATCCCTCCTGAATGGATTCCCAACTCTTTGACAAACATCACACTTCTGGCAATATTCCTTTGAATCCTTATGAACTATGGGCCACCATAATCCTGTGTGAAATACCTTTTGTGTGATATGTGTGCCTTCGTAGTGTCCTCCTGCAATTCCTTCATGTGCTTCTGACAAAATAATGGGTCTTCCATGCTCCATCACACATCTCCTCAAGATGTTGTCTTCTCCAAGTTTGTATAAATGACCTGTAATCAACTTATAATCTTCAACTATGACCACCAATTTTTTCTTCTGCGTAGTTGTAAATTCTCTTAGTGCAAAGCCTATACTTAATAATGTCAGCAAAATGTTCATCCGCAATTTGTACTGAAAACAATTGTGCATCTGAAAAGTTATCTTCTAAGTCACTGGGCTCTTCTCCATTTGTTATCTTGGATAAGTGATTTGGTCATGCATTCAATATTCCATGCTTCACCATAACTTCAAAGTCAATTTCCTAAAATAATAACAACCATCTGCATATCCTTCTCCCCAACACTAGCTTACTAACTAAGTATCTCATAGTTGAATGATCTGTAAACATCTTAAAGTGTTGTCCCAATAAGTAATGTTTGTATTTCTACAAAGCATACACCATTTATAATCCTTCTCTTTATGTAGTGTTGTAGTTTTGTTCTGAATCTGTCAGCTTTCTGCTTGCAAAGGCAATAGGATGATCTATATCACCTTCTCCTAGATGTGTTAATACTTCTCATAATGCTATTGTAGATGCATCTACATGCACATGAAATTCTTTATCCCAATCTGGAAATACTAAAATCAGTGTAGTAACCATCTCCTCCTTCAAAATATTCAGACTCTTCTGGAATTCATCATTCCATTGGTACTTTGTATCCTTCTTCAACAACTTCTCCATTGGTGCACTAATCTATGCATATCCTTGATTAATTTTTGGTAATACCCTGTATGGCCAATGTACTCTTCAACTTGCGCACTGACTTTGGTGGTGGTAAGTTAACTATGACAAAAAATTTAGCAGGATCAACCAACAGACCCTGTTTACACACCACATGTCCTAATAGAATGCCAAAAGGTGCACTGAAAATACACTTCTTAATATTTAATGAGATATGACATTGTTTTCACCTATCCAACATTATCCTTAGTACTGTAACATGATCTTTAAGAAAACTGAACATTTTGCATTCATCAAAGTAATCCTCCAAAAATTTGTGAATAAAGTCCTTGAAAGTTGCTACGAGTACCCTTGAAAAAATGGTTGGCGAATTCTTCAATCCAAATGGCATAATTGTATATTGAAATGAGCGCCACTCTGTAGAAAATGTTTACTTATGTCTATATTCTAGTGCAATTTTTATCTAATGATAACCTGAAAATGCATATGTAAAAGAATAACTTCTTGACCCCCTACGTTCTCTAAAACTTCATTTGTAAACGGGGTAGGAAAGGGATCATGTAAGCAAGCATAATTCAACTTTCTCAAATATACACAAATCATGATCCCTCCTTGTTTCTTTTCTTTCACCATCATAGGAGTGATCCATTCTGACTCTTCTACATGTTCTATAACACTATCTTCTAGCATCTTGTCAATTTCTATCTTTACCTTCTCTTTCTATATTCGATTCAATATGGAAGTCCTATTTTTGATAGGTCTTGCTTCTAGTTTCAATGGGATCTCCATCTCTCCTAGGACTCTTGCTAGACCCTTCATCTCTAATAATTTTGATGGAAATAATTCACTGTACTCGCACAGTAATTATGTGATCCTTTATACTATCTGATGATCCCAATAATCTCCAATACTATCCATATTTGGGTTATCTACAATCCCAATGTTGAACTTATTAATATTTAAAGGAACGACATAATCTTCTAAGTCCAGTTTGAGACCTTCTACTTCCCTTTCTCCTTCTACTTTTGGGATCTAGATGTTGCATGGATTATCTTCTTTAGGTTCTTCTACTTCTGCTACATGATAACAATGTAGCAATTGTTTGGCTGTCTGACTAGCCGGCCTCTAAGATGTTGGAATTATTTCAAACTCTGCTTCTCCAAATATCTTGTCTCTTACCACTTTCAGCATTGTATCAATCTCTGGACTTTCATGCTCAAAGGAAAATTTAATTATAAAGCTCTGTTGTATTTCTTCCTAATTGGTAGTTTCTCTGCATTGTTCCTGTTCTGTGTACCAGTTCTTTGGAATTCCTTCTAGTGTGTGAATAAAATGGTGTGGCCATTCTTTTGGTGGTACTAATATCCATTGAAATATGCACTTATCCACATGCTCTTGGGGTTGTCCAAATCCTTCATATTTATCCTCATATTTTTCTTCCTGTTATGTGACAAATCTAATGCACATTAACCTTTTCCACTGGAACCGATTGTTGATAGTTTCCTTGTGTGTACCCCACCATCTTCCAAGTGTAGATTTAAAAAAAATATCTAGTGCTGGTAATATATGATTCTCCATAACGTCTACCTCACATTTCATCAAAAATTCTTCTAAATCATTTAATCCATAAAAAGTGGGTGGTTCTCTTACCTTTGTACCAACCCATCTCAGGGCGCGCATCATTCTGGCACATCTCTTGGTAGATAATTCATGTAATCGTTGTTGCAAATTTTCCAATCATGTGTCAGAGTCTGAAGCACAAGAAATAATACTCCTCCAACTAATCATGCCATCTGTATTTGGGTTGATATAATATTCTTCATGCGCGATAGTTTTGTATAGTTGATTCACATGTTATGTAAGAATATTATCTATCGTAGGTTCCACATACCTGCCTCCTTTTGAGGGGTCTAATGGAACAATAAATATGTATTATCTAGACTCAAATATCATCTTCCCTATTTTCAAATTAATGATATCCTGGTTATCAAAGGCCCAATACAGACACAACAGTGTTGGATAAGGTGAAGTATTGTCCACTATGTCTATGACTTCAAAGTCGGTCATGGTGCGCACACCATCTAGATCAACTAGAATCCCCTTCAACCTTCCTATTGGCACCACTTTGTGTTGATTGGCCAACTTAAAATGAATGGTTGAATACCCTAATTATGGTTCTCCCATTGCTTCCCAAGTTTTCTTTGGAAGAACATTGACTTCAGATCCTAAGTCCAGTACAATATCCCCCATATTGAAATCTCCTCCCAAAAATATCCTAAAAAGTTTATTAAGTTGCTTACTTATTTTGAAGATTGATCTTAATTGGTTTGATAAAATAATTAGTCCATGTCATAGACTGGTATCTCATCTACTGGTTTCTTTACTAAAGTGGACACAATGTTTTCCTTCAATATCTCGTATCTAGCTTCTTTGAATATCTCTCTCTTTGTGTGCATCAAACTTCGACTCGGGCGTTGTATTCTTCCAAACCCATGGGTACTGGTCCAGATCCTTCTTGGTTGCATCTTCTCCTATCTTAGAGCCACCTCTAGTCACTATGTTAATATTCTTCTCATCCTCTTCTCTTTTTTCCACCCCGATCCATTATACATTATGATTAGTTTGGTTCCTCTTGTCATGTATTTTTATCAATAGTGTTGGATAGTCCTTTGTTTCATGGTCTGTTGCACAATAGTACATAAATGTTGCAGGTGGTTGTGGGAATTCTCTTGCATATTTACCTAGTTTATGATAGTTATGACACACTACTAGTCCTTGACCTCCTCCAAAGCCTCTTCCTTCACAACCTCCTCCTTTGAAGCCTCATGTGTTTCCCTGATTGTCTATGTGTTGTGTGTTATACTGAGGTCCTTATTTATACTGTGGCTATTGGTTATTATACTATTGTGGTGTTGTGCACTATTGTGTAGGGTTATACTGATTTTTCCCATGAAACTACAGTGCATTATATTGTGGTTATGTTGGAAACTACTATGTGGGATTGTACTGTGGTTGTTTCACAGTGTTATATTGCAGTTGTTGCGTAGATTGTCCTGTTAAATGCTCATCCTACACCCTGTATGTATTTTAAATCCTTTATTTCATCATATCCAAGGTTCTATATTCCTTGTCCTCATGTCCAACTAACTTACAAACGTTACAATATGTACTCTTCAGAAGTATCTGATATTTTTGCATCAATGGGAAATGATAGGGATCATGCCATATGTTTTTCAAATATCACACCATGGTCCTCCTAGGGCCAAATGGTTTGGCATACCCACTCCAATATACTTTAAAAATAATGGACACTCATTCTTTTGATGAACTTATGTCTTGCACATTGTACACCAAACATCTTCTCTTTTATCCTTTCCTTTGTTCTGATTTAACTGGAATGTTAAGTTCTTCATATGTTTCTTCATCTCTTCCATAGTTGGATCTATATGATTGTATTGATTTTCCTCTAACTGTAAGGCTTCCTGTAGGGCCTCACCCTAAATTTGGAATTTTTTCTATCTCAAGGGATACTTCAAGTGTCACAACAAAGAATTAAAAAACAAATGCCTAGGTTGTGTATCAGTAATAGTGTACTTTAACTTACCTTTTAACCTCTTGAATTTATGATTCACTTCACAGACTGATTCTCTTGGTTTCTACTTGATCTCTATCATTTCATTCATAAACTTGGCTTCTGAAATTAATTTATTAACCACCTCTTCACATTTTCTACATTTGTAGGTGTTCCTATTGGTTTATTTGTTGAGAGAACCATGTACCAATATAATGTGCAGTCTCAAAAAGTGATTTCTAACTGTGCAACCATTGTATCCTCATCTATAACCTACTTTTTTCCATATCTTCTCATATATGAACAAATGTTTCTCTTGGTCATCTGACCCATCCCCTCATAACTCTGTAAACCTGATGGTTGGATCTTGTCCTACCATTGTGAAATGTGTTGAACTACCACCTACACACGGTGTAGAAACTTGACTACTACTTGTTGAACTTTCACTTCTACTACTGGACGCATGTCCTAAAAAAATTCTTCTACCAGTAATAACTTGTTGGTTAACTATTTTTTCTTCTTCAATTGTATTAGTCACACATGGGGTTGTGGGTTCCACACTAATTCAAATCTAGAATGGAGATCCTTATTCTTCGCCAGACCCATGACCTCTGGTTTTCCTCTCATATGTGGTATGCAATATATCCTCAATATGCCTCGTGCTGTGGAGATCCTCTACCTCTCCCTCATCATTTTCCAATCCCTCTTGATCTCTTGTAACCCTCTTCTTATTATTAATCCTATACTAGTAGGGTCGTTCGTTGTGCATTGCACCTACATTTCTTATGATTTCCTTGGTTTTTTCATCATCCATCATGATAGGGTCCAGTGCCTCCTTCTTCTGGCTACTCTCTAGAGCCTTATCCATTTCTCAAATCTTCCTTAGTGCTTCCCCCAACTCCCCCATGTGCACAAAGTGATCTAGTTGTTTGATTCCATGGTCATCACACCTTTAACATGTAATAAGATTTTGATCAACGTGTATAATGACCTAATGTACCTCCCTCTGGGTCCCCTCAAGAAATCCTTCTTTGCAATAGTGTATCACTTCATTGTATCTACTGCAAACTTAGTAATAAACCCCACAATAATATTGTCTAACCAAAAGTCCACTATGCACGTGAATTTATTATTAACTCTTTCCAACTGTGTGATATTTTTAGCAATCCACACTACTGGCCTAATCCGTTTAGTCGGATGGGTATCCTTCAACCTTAACATCCATTCCTATAATAACTATGTAAAGAAACAAAAATATGCTTCGTGTAGATCAGTAAACACATACCTCTACAAGTATTGACGTGGTGTATACTTGGAACCCTTATTTTCTTTGACTTTAACCATATTTCAATCCATTTTTTCATAGGATTCCATGGCATGAACATCCCTTTCTACAACTCCATCTTCTTCACCAAACCCCTTAGTGGCTCTCCTTCTAAGTTCTAGCTGGAAACAAAACCATTTGTTGGACTTATGGGTTGAACCATGTTCTACCTTAGTTCTCCAACAAAACCCTTATCACCATTAGTCCTTCTAGTAAACTAAAAGGCTACACCATGCACAGAGAGCACAATGCAATCTCACCCAATATGGTTATGGGGGACTACAAGATGCAGATGTCTGCAGTCATGGAAGGGATTAGGGAATGATCTTTCTTACTTCTTCTTATTTCTACTTAACCGTGCATTATATTCTCCTATTCATTAGATTCATTTATCTATTCCTTCATTCATGTGCATATTTAATATAGTGCATGATGTAACTAAATCATCCATTCATGTAACTAACCATTCAATGATAACTGCATAAATAACACATCCAAACACAATACACGCATGGTTTTACCATGGTTCACCCCCTGGGGCTACGTCCATAAAGATCTTATGATTATTTATTCTTATTCATGAAAAAGTGTTGCGCGCATTACATTAGAGTAGTGAGTAGTGAAGCGAACCAGGATCGCACCAAGATCCACAACTTGTTACCTAACCCTTAGCTACTTCAAGCTCATCCAAGTTCTACATCTCTCAAAATAGGCTCCATCTTACAAAATCTCCAAAAAGGTTCTCCAAGACAAATAAGATATTTCTTCCAATAAATAGATGCTTATCCTTATGATTGATGATCCTTTAATATCCCTTATACCCTTTATTTATATTACAAAAGTGGGTTAGAAACCCTTACAATCCATCCAAAATACCTAACCCTAACTAGGCTAGGTTTGTCCACTTTTGCACCAGATTTTCGCAAATCATGTCGCACATTATTTTTCCTCAAATTGTGGCATGTTATTCTACATTGCTTGTTGCGTTGTCCTCCAAACCTTCCTGCTTCAACAATAATTTGTATGTTTACATGCAAATGAAAATATTTACATGTGAATGAGTCTGCTTATATTACGAGTGATGTAAATGCCAATCTAAAATATAATTAGCATAGGAATCAACTATTTCATTGGCTCTCCTAGGAACATGCTCATAAGTAATAGAATCAAATGAATGTTCCAAAAGGCGTACCCTAAGGAAAAGTTGTAACAACACTGGATCGTGAATTTGATATAGACAATTCAACTGTGATACCACCAAATGTGAGTCCATGAATACTTGAAGGTGACTAATTCCATGTGACAATGCATCTTGCAAAAGGTCAACCACCATGCTATACTCGGTGACATTGTTAGTAGTCTCCCTGAGACACACACCTCCAATGGACACCAACTGGTTAAAGGGTGAATAGATTACCCACATAGTGGATGCTAAATGTTGAGTATGGAGACTAGCACCGTCTTCCAATCCAAAGCAAAAAAATGACTCTTTAGGCATCTTCCATATAGCAGAAGCACATCAATAATTAATGCAACAAGGAGGAAACAAATTTCTAAGAAAAACTATGTACAAAATAGACAATAGTTACAAAAAACGCTAGTGCTTGAGCCTTTAGGCTCAAGCATAGTACTTCTTAAGGTAGATCCCATTTATGGGCTCTGGCAGCACATTTCCTTCATAATCTATGAGCTCATAAGATTATTTATCTAACACCCATCACACAACATATGGGTCGTACCACATGGGGTTGAATTTACCTACCCCAAGGGGTTCCTTATCTTGTTCATAGACCAACCCAAAGTCTCCCTTCGATAAAACTCTAGGACGAACAGATTTATCATACTGAGATTTAACACACTTTTTGTGTGCCTCATTTGCTAAGGCTACATATCGACGTTTATTTTCAAGATGTTCGAGATATAATAAGCGCTCCTAGAGTTGTGTTGTATTAGGAAGGAGCTCGATTGCAATTTTTAGTGAAGGTATCTCAAATTCAATCGGAAAAAATGCTTCCACCCCATGAACAAGTTAGAAAGGTGAAAAAACAATAGAAGTTTTGACTGAGGTCTGGGAATCCCACAAGGTTGGATAAAGCATAAAATTCCATTTCATTTGAGTTGAGTTAACCGGTCTTCTTAATATCATTTTTAGTGATTTATTTACAGCTTCAACTTGACTGTTGGCTTGAGGATAGTAGGGAGATGAATACTCCTACCTAAAACCCAATTTTGATGTTAATTCAGTCATCATACAGTTCTGAAAGTGACTTCCATGGTCAATGACAATATCCCTTGGAATGACGAACCTAGCTATGACCTAATTAAAAATGAAAAGTGTTATTGTTTCCCCATTGTTAGAAAATGTTGTCATAGCCTCGGGCTACTTGGTAAAGTAGTCGAAGACAATGATAATGTAGCGATTCCCCCTAGATGAATCTGGATGGAATGTCATAAAACATACCCCCCACTTTTTGAAGGGGCCAATAGTAATAATGGGAAACATGGGAGCAGGATGCACGCACATTTTCTTAGTGAAGACTTGACATAGGTGACACTTCTTGATGGCCTCGATACAATATTTTAATATTGTGGGCTAGAACTACCTAGTGCGCAAATAATTTCGGGTTGTCACCAACCCAAAAAGGTGACCACCACATGATCCACCATAGCAGTCATTCAACACAGCCTTCGCCTCTTAAAAATTCAAACAACGATGAAGCATAGAGTCCACCCCATGCCGATACAATGTGTCAGTGATGATGAGGTAGTTTTCATCCATGTGATGAACTCATTGTTTCCAATCTCATGAAAATTTTGTAGGTAACTTCAGAGTCTGGAGATATATAATAATATACCCATACCATGGGTCAGACAAAGAGATGAGGAAAATATGCTCATCAGGAAATGAGTCTATCATTTCTCTTTCCTCATTCTCAACTGGGAACTCTGACATTTACTCAGTGAATACCAAATACTTCTTAGACTTCATGGATGCAAAGTCTAAATAAAACTCTTGAAGTGAAACAATCCATTTGTTGTACTTCTCGCTAATAGTTCACTTAGTCAAAATGTATTGGAAAGGATTACCAGTGGCGATAATGGTTGTCTTATGTAGTAGAATATAGTGTCGAAGTTTCTAGACAACATGAAATGTTTCTAGTGCCATCTTTTCAACATGGGAGTATTTGAGTTCAAGACCTATCAATCTATGACTTAAATAATAGATGATGTGCTCTTGGAGCTCATCATCTTCCTCAAAAAGAACCATGCCAATAGATGATTCAAATACTACCAAATACAACAGGAAATCTCGATTGTAGTTTGGGGGACTCAGCAAAGGATTTGAAACCAAATATCTCTTTAATTCATCAAACGAACACTATGTAGCTTCTTCCCAATAAAATGGGACCCATTTCTTTAAAATGCACATAAAACCTTTCGTGATGTTGGCATAGTTCGACATGAATCACTGGAGAAAATTTGTCTTTCTCTGCAAGCTCTGAAGTTGTCTAATCATACATGGTTGAGGCAACTGAACTATTGTCTCAACCTTTAATGGGTCAACCATGATCCCCTTCTTCTAAATGATGAATCCAAGAAGATGATTGGAGTTCGCACAAAATATACACTTGTGTGGATTCAATAGGATCTGATAGTAATTTCATTATTCAAAAACTAAGAAGAGGTGTAAGAGATGTTGGGATCTCTTCTACGAATGAGTCATTATATCATCTAAGTATGCCTCCACTATTTGATTCAAGTCGTGAAAATATAACAACATGCCCCACTAGAATGTAGCACCAATGTTTTTAAGACCAAAAGGAATCTTCTTGTAAGAAAAGGTTCCCTAGGGACATATAAAGGATATATTGTGTTGGTCCTCCGAATGAATCTCAATCTAGTTGTAACCGGAAAAAACATCCTTAAACAAAATGATTTCACTCCCTTCACACTCTTCTAAGATATGGTCGATGCATGGCGTCGAGAAGTTATCTTTGGGACAAACCTTATTTAAGTCCCAGAAATCCATGCAGACATGAATTGTACCCTATTTTTTATCGACTAGAACTAGGTTGGATACCCACTCCATCAAAGGCATGGGGTATATGAAGCCCGCATCAAACAAATTTTCCACCTCTTCTTTGATTGTTGATGCCTTCCTAGGGTTTATAGGTCTCAACTTTTGTCAAACCAACTTTGCATTTTTCGTAAGTTCAAATTTCATGTTTAACTATCCAAGGATCAATGCCAAGCATTTCCTCGTAAGGCCATGCAAACATGTCTTGAAACTCTTTAAAAGTGTTGTGTATTGAACAATCTCGTATTGTGAGAATTTTTCTCTAATGAAGATTTTTTCAATGACATCACAATTCCTAGAGATGTTTATAGGGATCATCTATGATATATTAGCCATATTTCCTTTGGCATATACACCATGTTTGACCAAGGGATTGACTATCAAGTCAACACTTCCAATGATGGTTGACTTAAACTCTCCACTCTCTACTCAATTGAGTTCAGGGAGGAAATATGATATGTGATGCATATCCCCCTATGGCCTTTCAGCTCCAAACGTTCCCTCAATAATAGCTTCATCTGAAGGAAATATGATATCTAAACAGTCTTGGGAGATTTAAGAGTTTTGAGCCCAAACAGGATCAGGAAAAAGATCATCCTCCTCTGTGATGATAGGAGTTTGATCTAGGTCTATCGTGGATTGTTGAATGGATTGATAAGCTACTTCATATGAAAACAAGGGTTCGGCCCTCCTGGGATGGATTCGACCTTCACCTGAACTAGAGGGTGAGGGAAGCATATAGGGGTCATGCATATATGGAATTCTAAAAAAAGTGACCCTATTGACGAGAGTGTCATGAACATATGAAATCAATGAGGGAGAATCAAACGATCCCATAAGCGAAGGGTACATTCCACAATCGATGCTCTCAGTGGTCACCTGAGAGTTTTCAATCCAAGGGATTGTTCTTTCAAGGGTAGTTACCACATTAGAAAGGTTGGATTCCACCTGATAAATGGTCACAATTATTCCATTGTGGGGAAAACATATAATATGAAATACTTTTGAGATGAAAACCATCATAGAATATGTCCAACTTATTCCTAACAACATATTATACTCGAGCGACACATCGAATACTTCAACCTATACACAAACGGACTTTACCCCCAATGTAATTGGAAAAGAATGAATCAGACCATGTGGTCGAAATGAACGTCCATCAAAGGTAGTCAAGGGTGTAGGAGAGGGGGTGAGCTAAGGATAATCGATAGCTTTCCAACATGACAAGGACATTACACATATTGAAGCACCCTCATCAACGAAGATTCTCTTGACCAAAATATTTTTGTAAACAACACCAATTTGAAAATCTATGTGATATGGAAGGTGGGTCCTCACATTAGTAGCATCAAACTTCATTACGAGCTGACTGGAACAATCAACAACTCCTATAGAAGATAAAAATTCACAACATTGTGAGGGGAAACTTTGGAGTACTTCCAAAGGGGACATTTCACAAGGCGTCTGAGCCAAATCCTCCACAATTGAATAATTGGGAGCAGCTCTTTCATTGGGGTTATGCGTTGTCCATTTTTAAACACCCTTAGGTACGCGTGACATTGTCTCTTTTTCAGGATTCTATATGTGTAGAGGGGCCTGATGTTCTAAAGTTTTCTTACCCTTCTCGGTTGACTCTGTATTATCATAATTATGAGATATTATTGAAAAATATACATCCTTTAGCTTCTAATGGATAAGCATGTTTACTACTCCTTGATTTCCATCAGACGGAGGCACACTTCAAGTGACCTCTTGCGTGTTGAAGTTAGAAGAGCCACCCTGCAAATGATGCCCTTGTGGAAATATATTCTTCAACACATCAGGCTATTGATGTTGATTCAACATTATAAGATGTTGGGATTATTCCATTCATGGTCATTGATGTGTAAGGTGATCCTCCTTGCAAATCTTTCAAGGAAGATTCACTTTCCTTTTTTCATCCTTGGCCCCCTCAACATTCTTATCAGTTTTTTTGTTATTTCCCCCACCACCCTTCTTACCCTTGCCTCTTTTGTTTTCTCTGGTTTGTTAAGGACCCTTCAAATTCTGTTAAGAACCAAATATCAAAATAGCATAAAAAACCTTAGAATAAGTATTCAATGCCTTGAAAAAGAGAGAATTTCAAATAATAAGCCTCTTGGAGGGGGAAACCTCCTTATACACCACATAAATTTACAAATACAAGATGATTCCAAATGAAAAGGTCTCCTTGGTATATATAAGAGACTAGGAGGTACAATTACAACTAATAGACCCAAGCCGACATAAATAAAATAACAATACTATTGTAATATTTCCCAATTAAGGGGTATTGTGCCACTATTTAGGGCTTAACATGCCCCTCCCTTCAAACAAGTGTTGTCCACAATGCTTGAGTAATTATGGATGCTTTTGTATAAAGACTCATATTCCCAAGTGTAATATTCAGCAGGTAGTTTCCTCCACTTAATGAGATACTCTGAAATGGATCTATTCCTCAGCTAGTGAATTCTTGTGTCAATGATAGCTTTAGGCTCCAATATGTTTTTTCCTTCCTCATCAAGTTATGGAAATATAGTTTGAACTAGGATCTTGTCACTTATAACCTTCTTTAATCATGAAACATGGAAAATGGGGTGTACTCATGAAGATGAAGGCAACTCCAATTTGTATTCCATAGTACCAATCTTTTGCAACACCTTATAAGGGCCATAGTACTTTGGTGATAATTTATTATCCTTCTTAGCTTACTTGAGGGACATCTTTCTGTATGGTTGTAGTCTTAAAAATACCCAATCCCCTACTTCAAAACTTATTTCACTACGATGTTGATCTTCTTGTTGTTTCATGTGATTATGTTCCATGGTTAGGTTGTCCTTTTAGAGTTGGAGAACTTGTTGTTGATGCTCGATGTGATCTTCCACTTCTTGAACCTTAGATTTTTATTTTAGAGAAGAAGTTATGGAAGGTGGGTGATATCCATAGAGTGCCATAAATTGTGTCATTTTTGTTGTAGTATGAAAGGAAGTGTTATACATGATTCTGCCAAGGGTAATCACTTGAAACATTATGTTTGTTTATTAGAGACAAACCAACAAAGGTAGCCTTCCAAAACAAATTTCACTATCTCAGTTTGTCCATCAGATTGGGGATGATAAGATGAGCTATGAGACAAATGAGTACCCAAACAGGAAAATAATTATGTCCAAAAATGTCCAGTGAATATGAGATCTCTGTCACTTACAATAATCTTTGGGCTTCCATGTAGCTTTTGAATTGTCTCCATGAATGCGGTGGAAATTGTACTGGATTTGAAAGGATGAGAGAGTGCAAAAAAGTGTCATACTTGGTCGGTCTATCAACAATCAACATGATGACACTCTTTCCTTCAGACTTCAGTAACCCTATGATGAAATCCATGGAAACCTCCTCCCATCGCTAACATGGGATGGCTAATGGTTGTAAACGACTTGGGGTCTTAATTGTTTCCACCTTATTTTGTTGGCAAACCAAAAATTCTACCACAACCATTTGAACATCAGTTTTAAGGCCATCTCAAAAAAATTCCTTCTTGACCCTATGGTATATTTTCAAAAATATTGAGTGCCCTCCTACTGGAGATGTGTGCAATTCCAAGAGTACCTTTTGTTTGAGTTGGGATTTCCTACATAAATATAAGTGATATTTGTACCATATTGAATCATTTTTCCATGAAAATGTATATGATGCACTGGAATCCTGCTGCAACCTTTGAATGAGAGCCCACACGTTTTCTTCATTCTTTCATTCATCCCTTTCTTCTATTATCCAATCGGGTTGGATGATCGAGATAGAACAGAGAAAGGCCTCAATGTCTTCATCATTTCTTGAGAGTGCATCAACCACAACATTTTTCTTCCCTTTTTTATAGATGATTTCAAAATCATAACCCAACATCTTGGTCACCAATTTTTTTCGTTCTTTTGAAGATAGTCTTTGTTCCAAGAAGTATTTAAGACTATCATGATTTGTTTTTACCTTGAAGTCCCTACCTATTAGGTAAGGGTGCCATTTCTTCAATGCATGTAGTATTTCCATCATTTCCTTCTCATAAATGGCTTTATGTAAGTCCTTTCCCCTGAGTGTTCGACTTTCAAAAGCAAGGGGCCTTCCTTCTTGCATTAGAACAACACCAATGCCAAATCTCGAGGCATCACATTCCACAATAAAGGTTTTTGTGAAGTTTGGTGTGGTCAAGAAAGGATCTTTTCACATCACCTCTTTAAGTTGTTCAAAATCTTGATTTTCCTATGGAGTCCATGAAAGTGCATCCTTCTTATTTAATGTCGTTAAAGGTGTTTCTATTCTTCCATAGTTCCAAACAAACTTGTGGTAGTAACTTGTCAAACCCAAAAATCCTCTTAGATTCTTCAATTTTTTGGGAATCAACCAGTCCATCATGGCCTTAATCTTGTTAGGGTCTACCTTGACACCTTCATGAGATACAATATGACCCAAATACTCTACCTCCTTTTCCCCAAAGAAACATTTGGATGGTTTGGCATATAGTTTTTTCTCCTTTAGTAGTTGTAGCACCTTGTCAACATGTCGAACATGATCCTCCCGAGAATTGCTATAGATTAGTATATCATCAAAAAATACTAACACAAATTTTTGAAGGAAGGGCTTGAAAATGGAATTCATCAACCCTTGGAATGTGGAAGGTGCATTCGTAAGGCCAAAAGGCATGACCGAAAATTCATAATGGCCTTCATGAGTTTGAAATGTTGTTTTGGGGATATTTGCTTCCTTAATTCTAATCTGATGATACCATGAACGGAGATCCAACTTTGTGAAGTAGATTGCTCCATGTAGTTTATCTAACAATACATCAATGATGGGAATGGTAAACTTATATTTAATAGTGATCTTGATGAGTTCTCTATAATTTGGACACATATGTCATGATCCCTCTTTATTGAGTACCATTACCACTGGTGCAAAGTAAGAAATTTGGCTAGGTCTAATAATGCCATCCTCTAACATTTCTTCAACCATACGCTCAATTTCACTCTTCTGGGCATAAGGGTATCTGTAATACCTGATGTTAAGATGAACACTCCCAAGAATTAGGTGAATAGCATGATCATGATTTCAAGTGGGTGGAATACCTCTAGGAATATCTTCAAATACTTTGGAATTCTTATCAATGATCCCTTGGAGATCTAGGGGAATATATGGCTTAGATGTTTGAACATCTAGTGAGCATAGTTGTACAATTACACCCTGATGCCCCTTTTTCAATATTTTTTTCATTCCATTAGATCTTATCACCTTATTGGGTTTCCCTGTGGTACCCCTTAACTCAATTTCCTTTCCTTCCAATCAAAATTTTATGAAAAGTTATTAAAAATTAAAAGCCAATGTTCCCAATGATTGTAACCATTGGACTCCTAGTGCGACATCAACACCACCCATGGGTATAGCAATAATTGGAATATTCATTACATATTCCCCCATAGTAAGATTAATATTATGGGATTTTCCAGAGAACTTGATAGTTCCTTCATTTGCAATCATTACTTGAAACTCTGGTGCTAGATATATAAAGCAATTGAGATCTTTGGCTAATTTATAGTGAATGAAATTATGAGTACTACCATAATCAATTAGGACTATTACCTTTTTCTTTTTGATATATGTAACATACCCAAAAACCCATAGGTCGGGGCATGCTACCTTCAAGCCCACCCTTAGACTTCTTTCACTTACAGATACCTTTAAAAATTTAAGGATGCATAAAAGAAAAGACTTTAACGACATGCACAGCAAAATCCAGCAAGCATGCATAGTCTAAAGATTCAGTTAAACGATAATTAAATATACACAGCAGAAATACATTCATATACATGTAAATGATACCATAACAGAGAGAACTTATCTTTATGAAAGATGACACCAACTGACTGCAGACCAAGGAAGTTCCACCCAACCATAGACACTAGTGTTCCAAATATCAACAACGACGTCTCCCCCGAGCCAGGGATATGAATCCACAAGGAAGGTTCATGAGTGTTACTTGGATTCCCAAACCAGTCAGCACCCAAGCTCTCACAGGCTTCCTAGCTCTCATATCAATTCAAGTACCTAGCTCTCTTCTACCCATATTGCACCACCCGAGAGAATGGACCTCCACCCTTCTCTTCCATGTAGTCCCTCAGGCAGTCCTTCTCCTTAATTTGGGCTCCAGCGCAACTGGTCCAAAATCTCGATGTTGTAACTCTTAGGATTCACAGCTATGACAAACTTTGGACACAGGACAACGCATCTCAGACATGCGGGCCTCAAGTCGTGGCTGGATCACTCCAGCGACCACTACATCCAACTATCACGTGGCTAATTCTTCGGTAGTTCGGTTCCCTCTCCCAAGCCTATACACAAATGATGGATGGATCAATGAATGGGTAAGTGGGTTCATGGAGGTGCGTGCATAAGAGTGTGTGAGGGATAGAATCTTGCGAATGAAAAAATGGAGGAGAAAATAAGCCAACGACCAACCCCCCCATCAAACCAGAGGTGGGTTTAAGTAATTTAGGGGAGAATCAAGAACCTCTTGGCCTTCCCCATGAAGCTAACGTAACTGATCCCCTCCCTTAGAAAAAAGTTTAATTAGATTAGGAATAAACATTGATCCCCTCAAGGCCCCTCTCTTGTGGAATCATAGCCCCCTATAACTCTAGTCCTTTTCCATCTAGCAACTAGCCATGTATTTATTATTAATAACGATAAAAACATTACATGGCTTGGGCACACTGGCCTTTTAATAATTTTTCTGGGCACTCTGGCCTCTCAGCATTGTAACAATACATTATTTAAAATGGGGTTTCAAAACCTGGGGTGTTACAATATATCCTTCGATATTGAGGGTTTAAGGAGTGATAATTCCATCCAATGCATTAGATTATATCGTTGGATTCAACTCTTCAGAGGAAATCTCTTCTACGTTTTCATCTTGAGTTGGTTCTTGTTCTTGTTCTTGTTTTTATTCCTCTTCACAATCTATGTAGAATAATTTATTCTCACTACACTGATGTCCCTTATTTTACTTGTTGTCACAATTAAAGCATAAACCTTCTTATTTTCTTTCCTCCAATTGTTGAGGTGTCAAGCTTTTAGGTTGGGGTGTTTTAGAAGAAGGAACATTATTCTCTCAATAAATGTTAGGAGTGGTCCTTCTAGTATCCATAGCCATATTTTTACTTTCAACATTTCTCGCCACTCTGAATGCATTATCCAATTATTTGGGTTCCCAAAGGAGAACCTCATGTTGAATGGTATCCTTTAAAGTTCCTATGAATACATCAATCAGGTGCTCATCTAGAATATGTGTTACCTTTATATTCAATCTTCAGAAGTTCTCAATGTGCTCCATGTTAATGCAAGGAGTCACTCATGGACTGCAAAGGGGTAAGACTTACACATCAAGACTCACTTCAAACAATTTTTGGTAAGTGGGAAATTTTAAAAGGTGGAATGGCCTATGAAAATGCTTCAAAGTGATTTTAACTTAGATAGAACCTCACATATTTGGAAAATTGTGGCAGGGAATGAGTTGCATGGATTAGATTATAATATTAGGAAGTAGAAAGTGTAACAAAGAAGTTGATAGTTAACCTAAGAAGTTTAAAACATACTAAGAAACTCCTATAGCCGGGAATTAGCCTGCATCCAAAACTTTGTCTTAGATACAAACGATAGAACAAAAACTGAAAACATGCATAAATTATTTCAATGCCTCGGTCATGAAACCTTCACTCACATGCTATTGAATCTGCTAGAAAATAATGTACAGAAAACCAGAACATACATAACAACCGATTGGATCCTCCAAAGGGCTCTCACTGCTAAACTCCAATTATTGCAAATAGATAAATAGAAAAATAACAGAAGAAAAAGAATTCCATGCATTTAACATTTCCCGAATCACAAGATCCTTCTACATAAAGAGAAACTAAGTATTTTTATTGATATCAATATTTTGGTCGAACCAATCAATCCCTACAAATTTTTTCAAGTGAAAAATATATAGGGAGAGGCCCCAACGCCACCTCCAAAAGGAATGTAACAGCTTAATTACATCATTAATCATTTAGTTACATATTAGGAAAAAACATACGCATAAATAGAGATATGCTTCCTCAACTAGCTAGCCAACTAGACAGAGGTTAATCAGGAGGAGAAAATTAATCATGTTGAAGATGTTGCGTGTGCTTGAGGTACAGCGAATCTTGGCCTAAGATGTTGTTTATATGAACCATATTTTTAAAAACACTTGTTTCTTCATCAACTAACCACCTTCCATGTGCTCATAACTTTAGGAGGCCCAATCGTGTTTTAACCAACTCAAAAATGTTATAAACACTTGTCAAAATAGCTTCAATGTTGTCGCTTCCCAAAATTCTGGTAGAACTCTATTATAAAAACAGTTTATCCCGACGTTATCAAAAATTCCTGTAGTGTTCTGCTTCTTTCAAAATACGTTGTCAGAAATACCGATAGCAATCTGGTTTTTTTCAAAATTATGCATAAATACCTTAGAAAATCTCGTACATATGTTATACTCAAAAAGAGTTGAGATAGCTTAGACATAGGTAAGGCATCTAGAGTAGGTAAAACTTGATTTTCACAACGCCTTTGAGTTACTTTTGTCGTTGCAGATGTTTGTGATAACATCAGGATGAAATTTGCAACTTGGTCAAGTAAAAGCAAACTTCCACAGTAACCATTCAAGAAAACTCATGACTGAAATGATCTCATCTACATCACTTATCAATGAATAATGATAGAAATATAGCAGCAGTGACATAAACTCCTTCAAAAAACCATACTCACCCATGAGTATCGGTGAAATAATGCAATTTGAAATTTTCAAAAAATCTGAAACATAAGACTCTAACAAGGCTGCAAATGGATCCTTAAAACCAAGATCAGAAGCATGCTGATCCACGGAAAATAAATGCTCATCCATGAATGCCTCTCTTCTTGCAAAAATATAACCTTATTTTTCTTTCGAAATCAACTCTTGATCCTCAATAATTGCAGTCTCTTTGTTTCCAGTATGATGATCACAAGGTAGTGGTACAACATGGTTTAAATCACACTGATAATTATGATCATCCAAGAACATATAGCTATCTATGCAATCATCAGTTATAATATGTTCAACATGTTTTGAAAACTGATCATAAGCTTGACATGCATCCCTGTCCATAGAAAAATCTGCAAATATTGAAGAATTTGATTCCAAATGTGAATCATACTTACATCCTTGTTGTTTTTCCAGATCTGATTTATACTCACTTTCTTCTTGCTCGGAATCTGAAACATACTGGCAGTCTTCCTGCTCATGTACATGCAGACTTTTAGAATATTCTTGCATACGAATCCTCTTGCTAGCACAGATGTTCTCCTCAACTTATTTAGCATCTTTAAATAAGCATTTTAAGGATGAAGATTTCCTTTCTCTCAAGAGAATAACAAGCTCATAATTTTGAGCCATTACATAGTACACCATGGCAGTAGTCTCAGTAGGCCAAATCTCCAAAGGAATACTATGATAAATGTTGTAGACCCTCCTGTTGAAGACAGGAAATACTTCTTCCTCTCCTCTCCTCAAAGCATCAAAATCAGCAAGGTATTGGTCAAAAGACTTTTTCTTACCCCAATACTTTAAAAATCATTTGATAGCTCGATCCATGAAACAATGGAATCATCTCCAAAAATACTAAACCATACAACAACATCTCCAAATAAGGATTTGGAAAAAAACCTCATTGTAACATCATCATGAACTATCTCAAACTAATCAACAAATTTCTCAAAGTCCTCCAAATTCCTCTCAGTTGTAACATGATCTTATCCGGAGAACTGGGGAAGATACTCAAGGAAATCAAGAGAATAAGAATGAAGGTGATATGGGAGCCTTAAAGGTTTAAACATCTTTTCTCTAATTCTAGTTTGAAAACTAGTGGGTTGAATATGAGGTTTAACGAGTTGATGGAAAGAATCAACAGAAATAGCAGAAGGTGATGATATCTATGAAGGATTTGAATCAACTTCACCACTCTCATGGTTACAAGGCTGATTAGATTCAGGAAGGATTGAAATATAAACCTCATCCTTCTCAATAGGCTGAAATGAAGGTTCATGACCAACTTCAACAATACAAGCAGAAGGCAAGTCTTCTTCTTCCAAGGATGGATATATAAAGGAAGGTTGTGTTGATGGGGCCTGAATCTATTTAATTCAATAGTAGGAACCAAACCCGCCACCAAGGCCCAATTATACTCTGCAGCATTTAATAGTGGAATGGTTCTCCAGATCTTGTGATTTGGCCAATTAATCGATGGGCTTTACGTTTTCTCATGAAGGCCTCTCCTTCAGTTCAGACGTTCTCTCTTTTTGTATTTTCTCTTAGGTGGGACTGATATAAGATGGAAAGACGGTATAAACCAACTAGGCAACAAAATGGGAACAAATTTTAACTACTGGAGAAGAGTTTGGGATTGGGATAACCCTTACACTCTAGCATGCAGACAATGATCGCATACCACGGGCCTAGTACTAATACATTAACCATGTGAATATTCCAATTATTGACTGAGATACAAATTATTAGAAGAAAACACGCATGTGATAAACAATGGTAAGAAAAATAATTCACTCAACTCTAATCATCAATCACAAAATAACACAAAGATTTATTTTAATCATTAAAGAAAGAATTGTAAAACATTGCATCAGATAACTTATCAATGGATTTAATAGCTCTTACTCGTTACTG
>ML867854.1:8707-21013 GCA_009831015.1 Picea engelmannii
ACTCATTACTTGTCCAATGTTTTTGACTGAGAAGAGGTTTGTCAGGGCATCGTACATCTTCTTAGACGAATCAAGATGGGAGATGTAGGGTATCAAGTTGTCTTTTATAAAATCCACTATGATACTCATGGCATTGATGTCATTGTCTTTGAACTTCTCCATAACTGCAACGTTCTGGGGTTCCTTCTCTTTTCCTTCTTCAAACTCTGGTTCCACAATCTTTCCTTTCACGATATCCAACACTTTGTTCTTGGCAAGGATGAGATCAATCCTTGTCTTCCATGCTCTGAAGTTAGAAGCCCCTTCTAACTTGTTTTCCGACTTCATAGAGTAAATCATGTCTGCTTTGACTTGGTCAACCCTAGATTTGACCAAAAACTCAAACTTGACGTCTTAGCTTGCTGAGATTACCAGGAGATGCACTAGGCTAGGGCGCACTAGTCTATCCGGATATTAGGTCAATCCCTTCACTTAAGGTGCCTTAACGAGAGGGTTAGGGTTTCTGCAATTGCACCTGCTAGTAACCCTAGCGACAGTGCTTTAGTAACTGCTCCTGCTAGAAACCCTAACAACAGTTCTTCAACGAGCTTAGTATTCTTATGGCTATGCTCCCTTCCAGTGGTTAGACTGAATGAAGGAGGTGTGGGCCCATAACCTATTAGAATATAATGGATGTGTTCATTTAACCATAGACAATATCACTATTGTCACCCAACCATAACCAAGAGAGAGTCCAAGCCAAAACCAAAATCTGCTAGTTGCAGCAGCTACAACAACAACTCTCCTCCAGACTTGCGCATAAACTGGCCAACTGCAGTGCGCACAAGTGTTGCTTCTGTAGTTCTGAGAATCCTGGCCAGAATGAAGACTGACCTCTTGTATTTGTAGTATTTTTGGCAGACTGCCTGGGCCAACTTCTCATTCTGGGTACTAATTCATTAGTATATAATATTTCCTTTAGCCGATTTCTTCTCTTGGAGGCTAATAACCTAATACAAGTCATTCTCTTGAGCCGACTTGTCTTCTAGGGTTATTAGCCAACTAGTTAGGGTTTCTTCTTGCTTCCCAGAATATTCTATTCTCGTCAGGTTTACACGTGGAGGTAAATACCTCCCGTAGCTACCATAATATCAACAAGAGCAACACGACCTAGAGGGAATCAATGATTTGGATTCCTATGATCTATCATTTTCATTTTATCATGTACTATTTAGTATCTGGATGCCTCATGATGATTCATCTCATGAGATACATTATTTTGATCATTTGATGTGATTTTGTATCTACTATCATCCTATCATGAACATGTTTTAGAATTTTCAGTTTAGTAACGATATGTGACCACTTGACATCTTATGCATCTTATTTATTGGTTGTATTTTCATATTTATGTAGCAAAGTATTTATTTGATGTTGTTGTTGCTTTACAAGTTAAAAAAATTGAAAAAAATGAGTGTTTTTGTATTTTTTTGAGGTCTTGCGACATTTTCCGAGATATTCTGACATTTTCTGTCGATGTCATCGAGAAGTTACATTCTAGACCCTCGCCGACACTTTCCCCGACACGACATATACAACATTGACGCATATACCTTGGGGAAACCCTATACAGGAAGAAAACCCCCAACAAACAATCTTCTTTTATTGCATTAGTAATGTATGATCACTTACAAATATTCCATCATGAAATTTTTCTCTTAACGAGCTTGCCAAGATGACTTAGACCAGACTGTGTAACCTGTAACAGACTTAGAAACTTGTTGATAAATACCTCTGTTGTATACCAGCATTGTGGAAGAATTTGTGTGCTGCCTGATTGCTAAAATTCTATCTTTTCTGGACTGATATAACTGCTGATATGTATGCTGCTACTTGTAGTCTCTATCAATTGATATTCTCAGCCTGTGTAAGATGATACTCACAGCCTGTGTATGCTGCAACTCGTAGCCTGTATCAATTGATATTCGCAGCCAGTGTAAGCTGCAACTCACAGCCTGTATCAACTGATATTTGCAACTTGTGTATGCTGCAACTCGTAGCCTCTATCAACTGATATTCGCAGCATGTGTAAGCTGCAATTCGCAGCCTGTATCAGCTGATATTCACAGCCTATGTAAGCTGCAACTCGCAGCCTGTATTAGTTGATATTCGCAGCCTGTGTATGCTGCAATTCGCAGCCTGTATACCCTTTTTCCCTCATGCTGCAACACACTTGCTGCTCACCCTCGCACTCCAGAACTTGTGTCTAGAATGAGGGTCGACCTCTTCTTATATAGGAATGGAGAGGTGAAGTAAGAGGGATCGAATTAGAAGCTTGAATGCATGCTATCATAACTCGACTTTACACTTCGGAAATAGACGAGTTAAAATTAGAACTCGACTTTACACTTCAGTTACAACTCGTCCTTGACATGGCACTACCTGTTATGCCAACTCAACAATTGACTCGACCTTGACTGGACATGCATGCAGACTACTCAACATGCACATGACATGCAATGCATGTCATGCATGCAACATGCAACATGCATAAAAAACTTGACAACTTTGACTTTGACTTAGACATGCAATTTTGACTTTCACAACTCGACTCTTTACAAGGCAATTTGAATTTCTCCATGGTGGATGGTGTTACACGTGCCAACGCACTAGATCAATACATTTACATCATTTGCAATATTAGGAAGATTGTTTGATTCTAGCTCATAGGAGTTTTATGTTCAACCTAACTTTTGCTAGATACCTTGACTTTTGCTCATGGCTCACTAGGCTTGACTAGGCTCACATAGGTTGTACGTTCCCCCCGACTTTTGCACTAGTCTGACTATGCTCACAGAGTTGTATGTTCCCCTTGACTTTTGCACTAGTCTGTCTATGCTCACAGAGGTTGTATGTTCCCCCTGACTTTTGCACTAGATTGTCTATGCTCATAGAGGTTGTACATTCCCCCTGACTTTTGCACTAGTCTGTCTATGCTCAGAGAGGTTGTACGTTCCCCCTGACTTTTGCATTTACATCTTGACTTTTGTCTTAGACTTACAAGGCTTCTACCTTTGCCTTGCCTTGACTCACAAGATCATATAGCATCTCGTTTGTCCTGACTTTTGGTTTGACTCACAGAGGTTGTACGTTCCCCCTGGCTTTTGTCAATGCCTCACAAGATTGGTTGATTCTCCAAATCTCCCTAGCTAGCCTCAGGGTGGCCCATATGGCCTCTCATTGGAAAATGACTGTCGATGCTGTCAAATTTAACACCGATAACACTACTGGGGACTTATCATTAGTGGGGGGTATGAAACACCCTAGCTTTAACATTGAACCAAGACCCCATTCATTGCAAGATTGAATAGACCTCGAGTTTACAAGATTGATGCTCTATCACTAAGCTAGAGGCACTTTGAGTTTCAAGTTAACTTGATAGACCTTACATTAAGCATTCTAATCATCATCGATTTAATCAACTCTTAATTTAGATGGCCATCCTCTACAATCTAAATAACATTTTTTCATCACAACCCAAGTTAAATACCGAGGAAGTCATTAGTGGCTTCTTAGTTGAACATGTCTTTTATAGCATGGTAGGATGTTTATGTACTTGTTAAAATAGAGTAGTTGCCACTTTCTCGTGTTGACTGGAAGCTTGAGTTAATAAAAAAATATCGATGAAGTGGCCAATGGGGCCTCAGTTCATTGGTGAGGTTGATGGAGTATTAAGTCGTCTACTAGTGTTTCATTCTCATTGTGTTCTGCATGATCCAAATGGCATGTCGAAAAGGGATTAGGTTGAGTGCAAGTTTTGGGCGATTTGGTGGATTAAACACCCCTTAGACTTGGCGAGTACGTTGAAGGAAGTTTATGATATGCAATCCAACCCTTGAACTCGGGGGGTGTTTTTCAAAGCAACTTCCAGAAAAATGATCCTACATTGTAGTTTTGTGATGATAATGTAATTGGTATTCTTAGCGCATCCTTGACATTCTGTAGGTTGAGGTATTATTATTTTTTGAATAAAGAGCTTCCTTTAACTATTATATTGATCAAACTATGTGCATGGTAGTTTATACAAAAAATGGAAAGTAGCCACTACAAGCTAATACAATTTGGAACCTAGCCACCTAGAGCTTAAAGAGCGTATACAAAAATGCCATAAAGACTTAAACGTCAGTACATAAAAATATGTTTAGGGTTGGTTGGCTTGCACAGTTTGTGAGAACCATTGTGCAACAAAAATCACACCCGATTGTGAGAACCTCCACAAGCTGCTTAAGACTAGTAGTTGCACGATTACCGAAATCACCCTTTGAACTGAGTAGAACAACCTATTGAGAAGTACGACTTTCTATACAGACTATACAACCATCTGTACAACATGTACAACTTGTCTATACAAACTGTACAGACCTGTTCGTACCACTGTACAAACACTTGTATGGTCCTGTCTGTATGATTGTATGGAACTGTATGGACTACTGTTTGGAATTGCGCACTGCCCAAAAAATGCCTATTCCTTGGCTGCTTGCTCTCTCTCTCTCTTAGTTGCTGAACCTACTCAATTGTTCACGTGTGTGTGAACTCTCTATATTGACTTGTCTTTATACTTTTAGTTGAGACCAAAACCCTAATGTATCTTTGAGATTACTCCTAGTCTAAGTCATGCATACTTGAAATACACTTTTTAGACTCAATTGCTAATAATAAGATTCTCACTTTTTAAGTAAAGTGAATTACAAAATAGAATTTACATTTCGAAAATATCTCGAACTACTTCTCGCACATTCACATGGAACCTGTGTGGAAGTTCCTGTCCAAGCTATAATTCTCAACACTCCCTCTTAGCAAGGAAGGAATTTTGCACCAATCCAAGGTTGTCTGTGAATGCCTCAAACTTCCCTTTTGCCAAGGGCTTGGTTTAAATATCAGTTACTTGCTGATATGTGGGAATATATTGGAGCTTTAATGCTCCCTTCTGAACCCTATTTCGTAAGAAGTGATATCTGATTTCTATATGCTTCGACCTATTATGAAACATTGGATTCTCAGAGAGTTTGATACAAATTCTATTATCACAACGAATGACTGTAGGTTCCAACTTCTGATCGAACAAACCTGCAAGTAACTTGCGAAGCTAAATGGCCTCACAACTAGCAGTACTGGCTGCCATGTACTCTGCCTCTGCTGAGCTAAGTGTTACGAAAGTTTGCTTCCTGCTGAACCAAGATATCTGTTGATTTTTCAATATGTTAGGTTATGCATGAAGTTGATTCCATTTTAGCATTTAACCATAACCATAAATGTTGCAGCAACCAAGATCACAAGAAGAAGCACCATGCACAAGAACACTAGAAGTATCCTGGGAAACCCTTCTTAATAAGGGAAGAAAACCTAGCCAAATCCTTTGCTATATTCTTCAAGAGAAAGACCTTCACCACCAAGATAAACCCTAGCACACAAGAGGGTGCTCAAACCCTAGAACTCTAGTGCCCAAGAGAGGTGCTGTAATGTCCCCACTTTGGGACATCATTATATTACAGAGTGTTATGATGACCAGAGTAGCCTGATGGAGGTTATAGCGAGTACATGGACTATTGAGGGGTATTTTGGGGCCCGACTTGCATCGCTCATCCTATTTCATCATTATGATCCATTTCGCACAGCTTGTCTTTGGTTCTGTTGCATTCCGACGATTTCCATGATTTTGAGTTATTTTGGGCTATAGGTTAATTAAATTCACTAAGGAGGTCATATTGGGCATAATACTTAGAGGAACCTCTTAGTGTAACAACTCATTGGAATCGAGAGGAACAACACTACAGGATAGAATGACAAGAAGTGACTTTCAGTGGCCAGGGAAGCCACAAGGAGAGATAAGGTACTTTTCAGAGGTAAAATAGTTAATTAATTAATTAAAGTGATTTAATTAATTAATTAATAATTAAATAAAGTAAAGTCACTTTGGAGAGACAAGGTGAGCAGGAAGGATAAAAGAGAGACAAAGGCCTCTATTCATTCATTCATATTGTTTATCATTTGAGATCTGGCTTCTTGCTAGTGAGCCCATGCACTTGGGGGTTTTGAGGGTTTTGACTTAACAAACCCTAGAGATCAGCTTGGTGGTGAAAGATCCCACCCAACCTGGTCCAAGCTTGGTCACAGAGGTGAAAGATTCCTCCCTTACCATTCTACACCAAATCCATTCAGTATAGAGGGTTTCTACATCAGCCACAGGTTCAGGGAGAGCTAGGGCGTAGCTTCAGGAGGGTTTCCAGTAGGAGGGCGCACCATTGATTTGAGGAGGGTTCAATCTAGGAGCCTGAGAAGGCTTTTGGAGATTTGAGCACTTGGGTCTCCTTTGCAGGGCATTGATCATCATTTCTAGTGCATTTTGGGAGAGTTATACTAGCCAGTTGATTTCCTAGAGCATTGGCACATTTTGCAGAGAAGGAGGGCGTATTGGGAATCAAATCTATTCAGTTTGGAGGAGTAAAACTTCAGATCTCACCTTGAGACTTCACCAGGATGTTTACCACGGCCTGATCTATTATTCTGGAGAGTTTCACAGTGATTGGAGGTCTCCTTCAACAAGGCCGAACTATTGGTGTTGACAGTATTCAGGAGGGCGCAGTTCTACTTGAGGATTCAGTGTTTTGGAGGAGCAACTCTTAGCATTTCGGCTTGAGACTTCAGGAGGGGGTTCTACTTGCCCCGATCTATCATTTTGCAGAGTTTGGTGCCATTTGGAGGCTTCCATCAGCTAGGCCGAAATATTGGTCCTTCACAGCCATTCAGGAGGGCGTACCTTCAGCCAGGGGGGTTTGGACTTGACCCTGGTTCATCTTGTATTGGTCTTCATCTTGTATTC
This sequence comes from Picea engelmannii, assembly GCA_009831015.1. Lineage (NCBI taxonomy): Eukaryota > Viridiplantae > Streptophyta > Pinopsida > Pinales > Pinaceae > Picea > Picea engelmannii. The sequence continues at coordinate 15,567 of ML867854.1, forward strand.
AACCTTTGGAGGCTTATGTCTTGTCGTCTTGATCTATATTGAGAGTTATCTTCATTTTGCTATGATCTCTTAGCTATATTGTACCAGATCTGCAGATCCATTGTATCAGGGTCTTCTTCTATTATGAATAATATCAGATCTGAGGTATTTTGAGTTATCTCTTGTGTTGTTGATCTTGCATCTGGTTGAGGTATGTTCCATTGCTATATCTTCTTGATTATTGTTGCAAACACACATATAAACCATCATATTAAACCCTAGTGCAACCTAAAAGACCAAATCAACAAAGTGTTTGATGAAATGCCACAACCAAAAAAGAGTTAAAAATACATGAAAAACACAATGTTCTTGGCACCCTGGCTTAGGAACATTACAGGTGTGCACCTTTTCCAAAGAAGTGTACTTGCTGAAATTTCCAAACACACAAGAAGGATATGATTCCACAATGGGGAATCTTCCTTTACTTATATTAGACTTGTCCTATCAACAAAAGTGTCTATTGGCTCAACAGGGCCAACCTCACTAAGTCACTATATTATTATTATTATAATTAATATTAACCAGATTAATTATCTTTTACATTTATTATTAATTACATTAAGGTGGGGCCGACCTGTACCCTTTACTTAACCATTAGGGTTACAGGCAGGTCTGACTCTTGAACAATATATAGCAAAGGATCTGATACACCCAATAGTGCTCATCCACTAGGGGCACATCCATAGGGATGCCATATCTCTGGTTCACTGCATTACACAGAAGAACCAGATCTTCACACATTCACTTGTGCTCGTCCACATGCACGTCCACTCTACAGATCTTCTTTTCCACTGCCTCATACAAGAGAACCATCTGGAGTCTTCTCATCAACTCTGCTACTCAAAGGAGGTTAATACATCATCTTCATTTCTGTTCACATGACGATGCACCCAGTGCTTTGGGATTTCACACGTTCACCTTGTGCTCAGCCACAGGCACTTCTAACTCAACAGATCGCCTTTCCCACTGGATAATCATTTGGAGTTCTTCTCAACTCTCTGAATGGAGGAGGTCATCTCTATGTTCCTAGCTCTGTCTCAAGAAGGAACCACGTACCCTTCTTAGGGGCTTTCTCTTAGGTTTGTAAGCTGAGAGAAAGACTCACATAGCTGCAATGATCCACATCTCACAGGTTTGTAAGCTGGAGAATGTCTCACATAGCTGCAATCATCAACAATATGCTTGGATATTATTGAATGAAAAGTAGTTTTGAAGGGCAAAAATTTGTTGTGCATGTGTCATTGTGAGATTGGTTTCTATTTTGCTTCCGCTATTTGTTTCAGTTAATTATTTCAACAAGCGTAAATTATTCAGTAAGATGCAATTTAATTTTTAGCAAGGAAATCACTAGGAAATAATTTATCTAGGGCTGGGATTGGAAATTCAACAACCTCTCCATTAGCAACATATCGACAACCACATAATTAGTTGCATTATCTATTATGATTTGCGCAACATGTTGCAAACCAATCTCTTAGATTAACCCATCCATCAATTCACACAACAATGTTGCATCTCTAACATGTGTTGATGCATCAATGGATTTAATGAACATTGTACTCCTTGGACAATGTACCAAGAAATTAAGAAGGGTCCTACCCTTTCCATCTGTCTAACCATCGAACATCATTGTGCATCTAGTGGACTCCCATGACTTCTTTAGGTCCTCCAATCTACTATTGATGTCATTCTTTTCCACTTGCAGAATTGGCCCAACAACTCCTTGTAGATAGGGCACTTATACCCTGGGCCAACAATAGCGATATCATCACACATTGGCTTGAAAAATGGATTGGTCTTTGTGATGCTCAAAGGTATGTCGCTCCAGAAAAGACACCTTCCCAAAACCTTGTTTGCTTCTTGCTTCTCCTTTCTTTTAGTGATTGACCGGATGGAAGGTTGTGCCCCATCTCTGGTTCTTGGAACAAAGAAAGGTGAGGTCCTCATGGAAGGCGAATCTATGGAGTCCCTATCATTGCCCTGAGTTCCAGATCTACTTGTGGCTGTTGAGGATTTAGTCCTCCACTAGTGGCAAGTTCAGCTTTGGTAGTGGTTGCCTCTTCCCTCTTTTTATCCTTTCTATAAATAGAATCATGGGAAATCCACATAATCTCCAGGGTTGATTTATCCCAACATCATACCTTAGGATTTTAGCCAAGTGATACTTCAACCAGCTAACCGCTCCTGTCATACGCTGGGCACACAGTTTACAAGACAATCTTTGTCGGTTTTTCCCATCTTTCAGTTCACCATACTGCCAAATTGGGTCCAAAGGATTTGGCATGTTGGAGAGGCAATACTAAACTTCCAACTTGAAAACTAGGGCCAAAAAAACCGAAAAAATAGAACATCAAACACTGCTGGAAAAAAAACAGCTTGCTGGTAAAAAAAACTGACCTCTACATTGTTCTATGAGCTATGAAAAATGATAATAAGCGGGAAGCAACATGGGATTTGAAAACCCTGCGTAAATCTAGAGAAAAAAAGTAGTTAAGAGGGTGGAATTTGAAGAAATACCTGGGATCTGAGAATATCAACACCATAGGCAGATAGCAATAGATCTATCCTCCGATAATTTTTTTTTTATGGTAATGAGAACAGTGATTTGGCCCTCCTAAACCTGGTTGTTGATGATGGTAAACCCCTTCCCTCTCATTCCCCAATAGCTGTAAAGAGAAATGACCCAAAAAACACCAAAAATCTGCTGTTAAGACACCCAAACCTGCCTTAGGTGATTTTTTCCATCGTGGCACGAAAAATCACGATTTTTTCCAATTTTTTGAAAAAATCGCAGTCCAATTTTTTCCTAAACCTCGCTATTTTTTCTCAGCGATTTTTCGGGAAGAGTTTCACATAATGACTTTTCACAATGTTGGCAAAGAATTGCCGATTTTTTCAACTATGATCTAGATTCTTGTCATTAAAAGTAACAGCACAAATATGATTCAAGAACTAAAAGGAAACTACACAAATACTTTGAAATGACAGATATGGGCATATTTCATTATTGTTTATGATGGAAGTATGGCAGATGGATTGTAGCAACTTTATGTTCTAGACCAAGCATGTGTAAGAAATATTGAAGAGATTCAATATGGTAGATTACAAATCAGTCACAACTCCTATTGATATGGAAATGAAGTTACAACCTTGGAAGATTCTGAGTCAGTGGATGCAACTTTATACATGTAGTTGGTAGGGATTATAAGTAATTTTGTGGATTACCAAGAAGCAACCAACTCCTACAATGTTGTCTATAAGTTTAGGGTCAAAAGAAACAATGAATGCAACATTTTAAGTGATATGGTTAAGGAGGTGTTATCGCACAATTTGTACTTTGATCAAGGAAAGGGTAATGGAGAGCAAATTGGCATAGTTGGAGACTATCCTATCACTGTCACCTCAATAGGATGCCTCTTTCTATTTAGGGTTGATGGCCCAGGGGAGACATCCCCGGTGACCTGAGGGTTTGAGAAGGCAAGGTCAAGAAGTCTATGAAAAGTCCCCTCTCACAAGCCACCACTGATCAGAAAGTCATGGGGTTTTAACCAATGAAGTAGTAAAATATTAAGATGTACCTGCCTGGAACAAAGCAACAAGAAAATATATCTTTTGCAAGTACAACTTGCTGTTAGCACTTCATAAAACCACATACTTTCTCAATAAAAGCAATTGGCTGATATAATGGTGAAGTAAACAGAAATTTATAGCAGCAATGTTTATAAAACAATACTTCACAATAAGTGCCTTAAAAATTAAAATAACTTCAAAATGACCAAGAATAATCAACCATTAACATCATAATACTAGCATTTATCAGAAGCAAGTAAGGCAATGTATCAATCAACTTTTAAAATTGCTTTTAGAAGCTTTTAGTGCTGCAAAGTATGGCTGTAGCTTGCTTTAGTAACAACAACAACAAAGTTAGTAGGTTAGGCTATTCTAATGTTAAAAGTAGTTAGTAGAAGGCTTAAGGTGTAGGTTTTGATGATTGTTTTAGTCAATCACTCAATAGGAAGTCTTAGATTAGTGCCTTTAGGGAAAATGGAGTCTATTAGGTGGCAGCAAATGTTGAAGGAAATGATGATAGTCGGAGAGCCAAAGACAAGAGAGAGTAATAGTTGAAGTGTCGGTAACCCAAGGCTTCAACTACCAAACCTAAGGGGAAAATGGCTACTAAGGTGTAGGTAACCCTAGGCCTTAGTAAATTTTCCTCCCTCTTTAACTCAAAGATGAAGCAAATGATGGCTTGGATGAAGCAAAAATGCTAGGGTGTTGCAATGGCAAGGCCTCTAGCAAAAGCTTCAAGGAAAATTGACTTCTTGGCAAAATCTAGTAGGTAAAAGATTTTAAAGCAAGGACAATAACATGTGCTTGGCTTTTTAGGGTTTTAGACTAGCAATTTCATAATGCAAGATAAACATGTAATATCCAGTTTTTACATTAAATGGCATAATAAAACCCTAAATCAAGCAGAAAAGGTGACGTCATGCCCTTTTTGGGTGACGTTAGGCCTTTTTAGGGCAACGTTGGCCTCCAGGAGCAAAACGTTAGGCCTCCTTGGGCCTCTGGATCAAACCACACGTGCGACTTGGCACACAACTGCCTCCAAAGTGTCCAAAACGCTGGGTGACGTCATGGGCCTTCCAAGGCCTACATCATGGTGAGAAGGGCAAGACCCCCTTGGGTCCAGGCCTGCCAGGCTGTCTCTGGTGGAACGTCCTCTTCTCTCTCCGGTGGAAACCTCTGATCTGTCTCTGCCCTTGGCTGGGGTCTCAACATCCATTTGGTGGGCTTTTAGCCCTATGGAGGTCCGAACTAATCATCTCCCCATGTGTACCTGTCCGTCGAGTGTGGTCCTGCAACAACAACAAGTACGCCCTCGATGGGCTCATAAGTCACAGGGATCATAGCAATGTCAATCACATCTAATAATCAAGTTATTTAAACATGTGCATGAAACCCCCTTTCCTAGACAAGTGCTCAAAGACGTTATGCTATTCTACAAGCCAGGTTTGGAGGGGACGCTAGGATGTCCTATTGGCCTAGTTCTCATTGGATGTGGGGTGTTTCTGAGTGAAGGCAAATCCAGACCATGTAAGTGGGTGAGGTGGTAAGGGATGCCTGAGCAATGGGTGCAGTGATGACAAGGGAATGTATGGCTTACCTGTGGGTGCCTCTGAAGAGGGTGAGCTGCACCTTGTCATGGATGCAAATGTTTCCAAGCCCATTCAATGCCTTTTATCTTTTATCTTATTGTTTTTTCTTTCAAGAGACTAGTTAGGGGACACTGCCCTGGCTTGGTGACCAGTGGCGACAATGTTACCCACAAGCATTTCACGGAGATGAGAAGGCTGGCTCGTGATGAGACCCCCTTTCTCTTGGCTATGCCACCAAGAGCCACTACC